>JAQIXA010000609.1:0-38738 GCA_034699045.1 Nanhermannia cf. coronata Gr-Ori-00579
TTAGAATAGACAAAAACTTTTAAAAAAAGGTCAGATTCTATATCATTTATATTTTGGATCAGTTGTCGTTGTCATTGGACCAGTTGTCGTTGGACCAAGTGTCGTTGGACCAGTTGGTTTTTGGATCAGTTGTCGCAGTACCTCTCAGATTATTAACTTTTAATATTATATCGAATCGTATCAGTACAGTATTACCAATAATAATAATAGTTAAGCAGTCAGAGTCAGCGATAAGTTGATAAAGTAAAGTAGTCCTTTTTAAGTTTACTTGCAAAATTATAAATAATGAAATGAGCAAATAAAGAGCAAAATCCGGAAGCAAACAAAACAACATTAAAACTACCAAATATAAAATAAGAAACCTCATTATTAAATAGGAAGGATATTTCTCCTTATTCAATAGTCTATAAAAATGTATTTGTGACATGGTTTTAAATAAAATAATGTTTTTTTACGACTGATTACGAATGTTTATACACTGGCTAAAAGTATAATTATAATTTCCAATGTTCATTTCTCTTACTTGGGCTTATTTAATTTTAATATAAAAGAGAGAGAGAGATAAGGAAATGACTCATTTTCAGTCATTTCCCTTGAGAGATTTGGAACTGTCAAATCCATAACTAACATTTTCTTTCCTTTCTTTCTGCATATTTTATATAGGATATATACATGGTATGCATAAAATAAAAAGCTCCCGAATAATAATACCCAGTATGTACCTATTTTACATAGTACATCAAGATATGGTAAAGTATAAGTGAGTAAAAATAAGTGGATTAAATCAAATATATAAAAGCACACAAAATGAAAATGAGTTAATCTATCAAAGTAGGGTACCATTATTCTACATTTCCATTTAAGATTAAGGTCTTGATTTCAAATATCAACACGACTACTGACTGTACTGCCACTGCCTACTGAATCTACTAATAATACTTTTGCAGATCTTTCGAGGAGATATTGAGATTAGCTAAATCTCTAATTCCATTTATATACTTCAAATCTCAAGTCCCAAGTCATTTACATTTTGTCCGAAAGCTCAAATATAAATTAGTCACTTTCTCCTCTCTAACTCGAAATCCAGCTGAATCTCAAGTTTTCTTTCTCTTTTTAACTGAACTGAACTCTCTTATTAGCTAAAGTAAGCTTTTTAGGACTATTCCCCAGGATAGGATTAGGATCAAGTAAAGCAAAAGCAAAAGTATAGGTAAAATCAGTCTACAAACTATGTACAAAGGTTGTCCAAATTCGTAGTCAGCAAATGTAATCTAAAACTAAAAGAATAAGTTTATAATATTAGTAGTTAGAATCATATACATACTACCTACTAGGTACATACATACATAATAACATGGGAGCTGGAAGGGAAGCTTCTTCAATAGCTCGAGAGAAAGACCAACAAAGTTTTCCAAAGAGATTTCCAACAAAATATAGAAAGTTTTAGGGCAAGCCAGGCATTCAGAGCCTGAGAGAAAGACGAAGGGTTCAAAAAATATATTATATCAAGTAAAGTTACCTAACTACATACATACATAATATTACCTACCTACTATAAATGTATGTACCTACTACATACACTGTAATGATATTGAGGGGATTTTGGAGATGCGGGAGGGAAAGGCGTGCCAATGAAGAGATCGATACTTGCAACTTATTAGTTATTACTCTCTCTCTCTCAGTTCTCAGAGTCCCGAGAAAACCGAATTTTCGGGCTATATCAGAAATTTGGGATTTTACAATCTTTCCATTTCCCTTGAATTTTGGAATAACAACCTCAACTGTTTTCATATATACACTACACACATACGACTTGTAGAGTTACCCTAACACTAACTACACACACACACACACACCAGCCAGCACTTATATTTACAAGAGATAGACATTATATAATACCCGGCTATGTAATATGTACATAATGTACTTTTAGTAGAGAAAAGAGCGAGGCTGAGTAACATATTTTTAAGAGAATAAAATGTCAGTCTCTAATATTACCTAAGTATATAAATGACTAACTCAAAAAACACCTTAATCACAATTTGTCAAGTCAACTTTTTTGCCTCTTAAATACCTATTTAAAAATAAAGAAACTACATGACAAATTAATAATTTACTACCACAAACAAACTACTGTACAAATATATACATATACACCTACTTAATACCTTATGTAATATGTACTAGGTACCTCCTAATTACAATTTTCCGATTATTAAAATACTGACATTGATTTTGATGGCTTTAGTAGACTTCAATATTTGTGTGACCTTTCTCAATATTATGAATGACTTAAGATTAAGATAGGTATTAGTTAAGATAGTTAAGATACCTAGTTAGTTACGATTAGTTAAGGTAATATAGGCGATTAGTTTATTTAATTTAGTGATAGGCGCCTAAGCAATAATGAGTATTGACTATGCTATCGAAATCTGAAATACCTTTAGTTTAGATTAGATCAATCAAGAGAATGACAATAATTATCCTTATAGGTAATGAGCTATTCAAATATAATTTTATATAAAATATAAAATTAAAATTAACAAAACTACACTGGAATTGAAATTGAATGATACATAAATATGAACTCTAGTATTAAAATACTTATTAGGTGTAATAGGAAAGTTTAAGTTAAATATAGTTTAAAAGTTAAGTAACTATTATTAGTCATCAATGAGTAGTTAAACCCATTTACATTTTACGACATTTAAGTAAAATGGGTTTACTACTATACTACAAAATACTACAGAATAAAATACTCTAATTAATTACTAACTAGAACACAATACACAATGCAATGTTAAATTTTACCTATTCCATTCATTCATTAATTTCTCAATTATTAATTGCACAATACTAAAATTACTACAATTAAATCAAAGAATGCCAAATAAAAATTAATGGGTAACTTACCACCGACGATGGCCTATATATCCATTTATAGAAAAGCCGACTTGTATCCAGTGGCTTGTTGTTTTACTGGTTGTGGCTTGTGGTGAAGAAATTGATTACAATCCTTAAATAAGTTATCGATGATGCTAAATATGATTGTGATTAACTAAAAATAACTTTTACTAGCAGTTTAGATAACTTTAAAACTATGAATTGTCCATATTTCATCAAAAAAACAACTATCTTTTTCTAAAATTGTCAACTTTGTATCCAATTTTTCTAGGATAATAATCTATATCAGTAGTAGAAAATAAATTAAAAGTTGTTGTTGTTGTACATTGAGATCTTGAGCTTGAAATAATTCGATGAACTTTAGAAAAACACAGATATATTATTATAGATGATTACAAATACAAATACAAAAAAATCATAAAAAGCTTTTGTACTTGACAAAAAATGACACTTATTGCACCACTAAAACTACTTTCTTGTCCTTACTATCACCACCACCACCTTAATATCTGGTCTCGTGTAGAAATCAATAAGGAGGGTCCAATTCTGTAAAAATAGATCAAGAAAAATATATATAATTAACTTACATATTTGCACAGTAAAAATTATAAAATATATGACATTTGACAGATGCTAAATGGACCACCAAAAAAGGACTCTTTTAGAAAACACTTAATGAACCATTTATATTTATAAAAAGGGACTTAGCCTCACTATAATGGGTTATAAAATGGTCATATTCGATTTTAAAAAATTATAAATATTGACATTTGACAGATGCTAATGACCAGCAAAAAAGAACTCATTTAGAAAACACATAATGAACATTTACATTTTATATAAAGTTACTTATAGGCTCACTAGGACAAGAATGGATCACAAAATGGTCAATTTCATTAAATATAATCGATAATTTTTAATATTTAAGAGTGAATGTTCATATTACATAAATAATACCTTATCTTTATAAATATGATTAGAAAGTAATCTTTAGGTGTAGTTATACTTACTGTAAAAATTGAGGCTTAAAAAAAACTTGTCGTCAGTCAGGAGACTTGCGAGTCGTCCAAAGTGGCCAGTGAACATGGGCAATTAAGAGTCCTGGGGTGGTGGACCATTACCGATGATTTAACTATGGATTTAATTGAGATTGAAAAAAGTGTTGGATGGTTGGTGAATGGTATAAAAAATATTATTCTTCTCTTCCTGTAGGTTTCTTTCTATAGATAGTCAGTACAGTACTACTAGTATATTATGTATATGTATATGTATTGCATTGATGATAATACATTGACTTCTCTTTCTAAAAAAAAAGAATAATAATAGTTAGTACAGTACTATTACTATACTACTATGTAGTATACTACTATAATATAGCTACACGCCCATAAGCTCGAATTTTCGAAATGCAATATCCTAATACCCCAAAAACACCATCTTGCTCCACCAACAGATCATCCATTAAAATAAAAGTTAATGGTTTTATTAACCATCTACCACCACCACATGGTGGTTTTTAATGTCTTATGAAATTAAAAATTTAACATTGACCTCATTCGATTATTCTAATGCTAATTTTAACGATTTTTAAATAAAATATCTTACCATGATTATGATAAAATACTCCGTACTTGGTTAAGTTAAGGACGCGAAGCACTTATGACTATTGCAATGGACACCATCGTGTTTTTCTTTAAAAAATCATAATTAAATTGACCTTTTTAATGGCAATTTATATATAAAAATGTCCTAATTTTTTACCTGTAGTAGTAGTATAGGTACCTAACAAGAAATTGTAAGAGAAAGTAAAATGATGAGATCTATTCCAATATTTATTGGCACGACACGACTTATTAAAATTATTAATTTTGCTTAGCTTGATTGAACACCAATATCCATTTGATTATTTACTTTACGACTACTAATACTAAATGTGACTGAAACTAACCTCTCTATAACGTCTCCCTTCTTTTTACCTTTTATAACGGCACTAACTCGCTTAAAAAACATTTTGTCAAATTTTTATTTTCCTAATTTATGTTAAATTGACCTCTGTACTCTGTACAAAGGCACATTTTCTTTAAAAACCTATCAATTTCTCGGGTATTATCCTTGATCCCTTGGCCGGGTTGGCATTATATCGAGATTGAAAAATACGAAAAAGCCAAATGCCTTGGCTTTTAAAAAACTAACAATTTTAATCTATAGATTCAACTGGTCCTAAAAATGGTCATTTTAAGAAATGATAATTTGTATGACACATTCCGGTTGAAGATAGTTGACATTGACCCTAAAATGTCCATAATTGACCACAAAATTGACCATTTTTTCTTGAAAAAGACTAGACACAAGCTTCAGGCTTCAATTCAATGGGTAAAATAAACGGTTCTAGTTCAATTTTTGCAAATATGGTAGATATCGTTGGTGTATTTACTAAAATAATAAATACAAAAAATATAGTCAGTCAGTCTGTCTCTCCATATAAAAAAAAGCAGCTAGCCAGCAGGGTTTTTTTAGAATACGAAAAATTATAACATAAAAAAAAACTAGAAATCTGAAATCATCAATAAAATTTAATTATTATTCATTTTTTTCTTTCGTCAATTTAATTAAATTAAATTTCTAAAATAGCTTTTTATAACATTAGAATTAGAACAAGTTAGTTTTTATTGGTTATATAAATAATCTTTGACACTCTTGACAGTATCATGTAGGTCAAGTCATATTTTCTGGATCACCACAAAAAAAAACCAAATTCTTGTCCTTTAATAAGGACTATAACTTTTGGTGGTGGTGATTGGGACACTATTAAGTAAGGGGATATCATTCGTCACAATTATGGAAAAGAAGAAGGTGGCCTATCAAAATTATAAGATCATCTCAGATCCTGCCATTACCAAGGGGGTGACAAAGGTCTATCGATTTGATGGACATATGCCTGGACTGGCTTCAGTGGAGGTGGTGGACCCGAGGAAAACATCCAAGCTCGATTATTTGGGACGAAAATGTCAGGATATGAAGCTTATTATGCCTACATTTAAGGTAATCTTGTTAAATGTTAATTTGTCATGTATTTTATGTTATGGTGGTGGTGGTGGTGATAAAAGGTTTTTAATTTTTCTAATTTTTATTTTATTTGATTGACAGTATGACAAAAATTATGTTGGTCCTCCTCCACCAGTTGAAGTTACCATTAAGAATATCAATGACAATATAGACAAGACATTTCTTGGAGATCTTGTAAGTTAAAAGTTTACAAAATAAATGATATTAACAAGTAAACATTAGCAAACCCCCACGACTATTTTTATTACTTTATTCTTTTAATTCAGCTCTGAAAACCCAATTATGGAATCATTGTCAGTCAGTCTTAGCTTAATTTTAAATAAGTTTATGGTAGCGTAGCACACAGAGTTTGAGTTATCGGGCTTTCAGAGCTAATTATTAAAAGAAACCTTGAATGGGTTAAATATTATAAAGTCGTGACGTGGAATTTGCTAATGTTTGATTGCTTGTTTGCTAATGTTATTTATTTGTTTATGTTACTTTGTTAAACTTGAACTGTGTTAGATTATCAAATGTTAAACTGTATATTGGCTTTTTGTAGATATCAAAATTTGGACAGTATGAGGAGCTTAAAATTTATTATCATCCTGTTAAAAAGAAACATCTTGGGATTGCCAGGGTCGTGTTTAAAGAAAAGAAAGGAGCCAGAGCTTGTGTCGACAAATTACATAATGTATCAAAGATGGGTCAGATATTGGAGGTATTTCTTGATCCTAAGGGTGAAGATTGTAAGAGAACTTTTGAAGAACTAATAGAAGAGCCTAAGCCTGAAATCAAAATAAAAGCACAATCAAATTCAGACGATTTACTTATTAGTGACAATGCAATAAGTTCGACAACAAATGAGCAAGTTAACGACAAAGTATCTAAAGATAGTGATAAGTAAGTATATTGACATTATTTTAAAGACTTTTATATCTCTAATCTAACAGGTACCAAATTTTACTTTTATATTTTTGTAACCTCCTAATTATAAACTATTATTTTAGTTTTTTTCGTCCAAATTCATTGCAAGAAATTGATATAAGTTTAAAAGGATCTGTACCTCCTTCAGGATTTCATTCTTATGATAATTTTCAACATAGATATCCAATGACCTCACAAATGATACCAATGAATCAAAATAGTTGGCCTATTGGGTTAGGGTATAGTATTCCAATTCCTACAACAAATAATAATAATTTGCAACAACAAATGTGTTCATCTTATCCTTTATTAAGAGGTATTGTTTCGTTAATACTCACTTTCTATATTTTAATTCCTTTACGCGACTCATTTATTAATCACAAAATAATTTTTCAATTTTATAGACTCAAAATCTGACGATAATTGTATAATGACATTTTCGCCTAAAATGGATCTAGATACAAGAATTAAACTAATGATGAAAGGTACAAAAGCTAGTGAACTTGGAAAAATATTTGGCTTCAGTACTAGTGATAGTGAAGATGATAAAAATAAAACTAACAATAAGAATCACAATAATAGTCATGCTAATCATCAGCAATCAGTAGTCAAATTAAAAAAGAGAAAAAGACATGAAAGTAAAAAGGAAAAGCCGGAGAGCGAGTCTGATGATAATAATATTGAGAAAATATTCAAAAAGAAGTTCAAAACTAATACTTTTAGGCCAGTTGACCAACCTAAAAACAAAGAAAACACACCACCGCCCTCCCCTTTTCTTTACCATGATTCACCGAATGACCGAAAGCTCGTAAGAATTTTTAATAGTTATCTTATTTTCTTAATTATGATTTTAAAAAGTTATTACTTATGAGTGTACGATAAGATAATGGTGTACCTATATTATGTATATTTTTTATGGTTTAAATTTTACTTTCCTGGTGCTTAATTCAAAATTAAGACTTTATAATCGAATTTTTCTGAACTGAATAGAATAGACCATAAATCTCATGACTCATTTTGCATATCACTCTATCTGTATTTATTTTTATACATTCATTTTTCAATTTACCAGAAGCCATTTGATACCGACTTGGATCAAATATCTGATTGTTCAAATCTTGGTTCTGAATCCGAGTCCGATGAAGATATGAGCCTTTCTCCACTTTCACCTGAAGAAACGTCCACAATACAACTACCTACAAATAAAAGTTTCCTTTCATCTGCTGTTCCCTTTTTAAGATACTCAAAAAATGTTCCATTTCCTCCTAATCTTTACAACAATAATAGTTTGAGTCCATACCCGCAACAACAACAACAACAGCAGCAGCAACAACAACAGCAGCAGCAGCAACAACAGCAACAACAACCACAAAATCAGCATATTCATCAATATTACAATCTTCATTCTAATTATCAAACAACAACATATCCATATACAAATCAATATATGATGCCACCCTGGTCAACTCCAAATGGATTTCCTACTCCACCGCAACCATTAAATCAACCACCTCCACCTCAAAAACCTCCACCGCCTAAAGAAGCTTATCCAGAAATTCCTCCACCACCACCACCAATAGTCATTAAACAAAAGACACAAAGAGAAATCGAAGAAGAAAGAGAAAAAGCAATTTTAGCGTAAGTTAAAAAAATATAAAAAGTACCTAGTGCCTAGTTCATACTCATACTAGTAATTTAATATATTGTTTATATACATAATTGTATTTCTTATCTTACAGATCTGCTCTTGATCGACTCTTTTTTGATCTTCGTCAAACCTTACACCGTGATTTCCAACGTAAAATGATTGAAAATATTGCATTTTGTAAATTTGATAATTGGTGGAGAGCTCGAGAAAAAGAACAAAAAGATGCTGAAGCATTATTGCAATTGAGACAACAGCAAGAAAAATCAAATGAGAATAACAGTGGAAATAAAATGACGATTATTGGGACTAGATATGGTGATCCAATTCCTAATTTCGATGGGGCTTTACGTAGTCGTATTCCTAAATTACCAAGTTTCAGGGTAAGTACCACTTGTGCATTATATTTATACTTATTTAGCATTAAAGATCTAACCATAAGATGTTCTAACTACTAGCTTCTTTCTAGTCTTTTAAGATGATTTTTATTTATCATTTTCTATATATATAGAAAAGAGTACCTTCTCAATCACCCTCACCGCCTAGGAAAGATAGTGATAGTGAGGACGATAAGTCAGACTCTGATTCAAAGGTGAAACTAACAATACCCTATATTATTTTAATACATATTTACAAATTTTATTTTACTTAAACATCATTTTATTTTATTATTATAGAGGAGTTCTCGGAAGCATATCCGGCGTATCAGTCTTTCATCCGATTTGTGTAAGTTTTTAAGATAAAATCAATATTTATATAATTGTAATAATAATAATCATACAATAAGAATTCTACCTGATGTTAATTTTAAAATGAAATTTTATATTTAGCTTCGTCAAGTTCATCTAGTAGTGATCTCTCTGATAGTGATTCTTCATTACTCTCTGTTAAACGTTATAGTCCAAAACGATCAGATAGTGAAAGTCAGTCAAAAACAAAATCTTCTAAAAATCAACGAGATTCTTCAATTGGTGCTGAAAGGTTTGTGCATTTTATACCTATATGTTAATAAAACATAATAAAATAGTAGACTGAATTATTTTATTCTTTCTTTAGTATTTCATCCGAGGATGAAGGTTTAGTATCCAGTAGTAGTGAGAAAGAAAATAAGAAAAAAGAAAAATCTAGTAAAGTTGAGGCTAAGAAGAAGGATGTTACTCCATCATCTGTCAAAAGCATTCGTCCTGAAGTTGATGATACAACATCGAATATTGTTCCTAGTGATACAGAAGATGAAAAAATGGAAGTCGGGTATGATACAAATGAAGCAGCTCAAGTTGTAAAAAGTCCTACTCCACCAGCAGAATTACCCACGAATAATCTTGATCATTTACATGACCATAATTATCACAAATTACCCAATGATGATAACCTCAAAGCTACTGAATCAGAATCAGAATCAGATGACAATATTCCTGCATCGAGAAAGGAGAAAGCTAAGATTCTCAAGATGATTTCACAAAAAAAGACTAAAGCTCCTGCAAAGAGACCTCGAAAGGAAAGTAAAGTCAAAGTCACTAAAATTAAAGATGAATATTTTAAACCTGTTGCTCCAATACAATTTCAAGAAAGATCAGAGGTTGAAAGACAACAAATACTTTATGAATTTTTGACTACTGGGTTGGACCAAGAGGATTATCGATTTTTCATGATGACTTTTGAATTATTAAAAGATCCACATCGTGTTCAAGATAATGTAAGCATTTTCTTTAAAATTTAAAAATTATAAACTCGAATGATATACCTACATATTATGCTGCTTCTTTTACAGAGTTGTTCTTGGTTGCAAGATATTCGTTGGTCACATCATCCTCTCACAGATCATTCATTTTCTTCATCACCAAATAAACCGAAAGACAAAAGATTTCATCATACAGGTAAGTTAAAGCTCAAACTTACCGATTTTTATGTTTATACTCGTACTTTACTTAAGTTATTAAGATTAATAATAATAAGTTATTAATAACACGTGTATGATTCATTTTTTGATAAAGGCTGTGCGAGAACAGAAGGTTATTATAAATTATCTTTAGTTGAAAAAAGAAAACAGAAACAAAATCAAGCAATATACGAAGATAAATTAGCAATTACAACTCCTGGATCTAGACCTTCTGTTGTTAAAATGTCAACTGTTTCTCGTGAAATGAGATCGAATCAAAGGAGGATCTTGAATGCACTTGGGAATGAATTCGACTCAGATTTATTAAAATTTAATCAATTGAAATTTCGTAAGAAGAGCTTGAGATTCGCCAAAAGTCCTATTCATGATTGGGGTCTATTTGCTGCTGAGCCGATTGATAAAGATGAGATGGTCATCGAGTATGTTGGACAAATGATCAGATCTGCCGTGGCTGATGTGAGAGAGCGACAGTATGAGGCAGTTGGCATTGGAAGTTCATACTTATTTAGAATTGACACCGACACTGTCATTGATGCCACAAGAACTGGGAATCTGTCAAGGTTTATCAATCATTGTTGCACTGTAAGTACCTTACCTATTTTATGACTTATAATTGAGCAAAAAATATGAGCAAAAAATAATGCTATTTTTTTCTTATGTACATATTTTTATTTTTAGCCTAACTGCTATGCAAAGATTATCACAATTGAAGGGTACAAAAAGATTGTCATCTACTCGAAAACTGCTATTAAGGTTAATGAAGAGATTACTTACGATTACAAATTTCCAATTGAGGATGAAAAAATCCCCTGCTTGTGTTCTTCAGCTCAATGTCGTGGAACGCTCAATTAAATTTTATATTTTTTTAAATATTCTATACCTACTCTTTTACTAACTATTAAGAATGTAAAAAAGTATATTGTACTATAATATATTTATAATCATTCTCAAAATTAACTTTTCTATCAGTAAAACTCGCTTTTAATCTATCTTTGCTGTGTATAATAGTTCATACTGTTCTTATTTTCAAAATTACTAGGTAGTAGTTACAAGTATTTTATTTATTTATTTATTTTATATAGATTTATCAATTGTTATAATGTATCTTAAAATAAAAATAATTTTGTCGTTTATCCATTAAACTTGAAACTGTAATGTACCCACTACCCACTCTATCATATCATATGACTACCTTCATAATGTGGTAAATAAACCCTGCTGATTAATTTACGATGATGAATAATTTACCTATTCTTCTAAAAAAAATTTATTAAAAAGTTACCTACCGGCTACCTACTAAGGAAAAGGTACTGCGACAACTGAAACCAACTGGTCCAACGACACTTGGTCCAACGACAACGACAACTGATCCAAAATATAAATGATATAGAATCTGACCTTTTTTTTGCCTATTATTAGGTAAGTACCTAATCTCTAGTTTAGAGATAAGTTTACAAAATATTTAGATACTTAATACTTACCTAATAATAGGCAAAAACTTTAAAAAATGGTCAGATTCTAAATCATTTATATTTTGGATCAGTTGTCGTTGGACCATGGTCCAACGTTGGTCGGCTTGGTTCTATAGATAATCATATTTTAGAATTTTAGGAATTAGTTCAAATACCTGAATCTGAGAAAATACGCTCTCTAAATATGCACACATAAAAGTAATACCATTAATACCTACTTATTTATCTCAATCTCAAGATTTTTAAAGTAAATATGTATATAAGGCCTTATGATTTCAGTTCTAATAATTCTAATCATAAGCTCTTAAAAAACATACTTTGAATATTGTTGATTTACTAGTTAAATGTTATTTACTTTATTCGAACTTTTTTAATTTATCATTATTCAACTGTGTTTTAAAGTTCTGATAGTGATGAGCTAGTGCCGTTTTTCTAACAAAGTTTCTCGAAATCTTCCCCTTTTTATAGTTAAAGTCCCTCAAACACAATTATAGGTACCAAGAAATCGATTCGATATGGAATGGGCTCTCAAAAAATTGGATTAGGGATATTGATCAAATTTCACACAATACCCTCGTCCAAAGATTTACTAAATGGCTTCACTAAACAATCAAATATTTATACTTACCTATTCGTATTAATTTTTTATTATCGTACCTCCTGAAGTTTAGTTAATATACTATCTACTACTCCTTAGTTAATATATTCAAAATTTTATAATACCTAGTTAAATCTTCCATATTATTTATGAATTCAGAGAATAAAAGGATAATCAAATCAAATCTGAAAATATGCAGATAATTGTAGAAAAGTGTATTATTATTACTTGCTTTAATTATAAATGTAGATTACATATAATTATCATATTTTTTGAGACAATTATCTGATTAATCCAACTGAATCAGAATAATTAAATAGTTAAATAAATAAGAGTCAAGAAAATATTCAAAATCAATGATTCTTTGTTAGTAATACAGGTAGTTTAATATATAAAAAAAACTTTGGTACATATTTTCTAGGGATGGTATAATATAAATACCAGCAGGTTACTCACTACCTATATAAATTACACAAAATAGTTGATTATAAAAATACATTTTTATTATGAACGCAAGACAAATTCAAGATAATTAACTTACAATTAGCTTTTTCTATGCTCGTATAAAAAGGTTTTAAGCTGTACGATTATTATATCAATTTTCTATTAATTATCAGATCAGTTATTTGAAGAAAATGGTAAATTTTTAGAAATTTTTAAATTATAATTTTCTGAGGTAGAATCATGCTTCTGCATATCGATTTGACATTGTGAAATATCTGCAAGAGCTGACTGGATTCTTTCTAAAAGAGATTCACCACGAACTATTACTTCTCTTAATTTATTGGCCGAATCATTATTCTCTTGTTCTAATCGCCTAAGGCTGGATAACTATGAATAAACAAGTAAAAATTAATAACATTACCTACTTACCTATTAAAAATGTATAAAAAATAGTTGTAACGCACAAGAGAACTGGGTCAAAATCTCTACTATCTTATACATTTTCTAGTATTTAATTATATTTAAAATATTAAAGGCATACCTATTACCTAGATAGTAAATAGGGCAAGGAATAGTGTTTAAAAAAATCCAATTCTACCTGTAATTCAGTTGAAGATTCTTCAGAAGGTAAAGATTCAATTAAATAATCAATATCTTTAGCACAACGAGCGATAAGGCAGGCAAATGTTTGAGTAAAATCTGCAAAAAAAAAAAGGATAAAAAGAAAAATATTGTAATTAGGCAATAATAATTACTTTACTAACCATCTACCAAATAAAATAAAGGCCCATAAATTATGAATAGAAATTAGAAAAGTAGACATTTGATAGGGATACCTTCAGTCGGTTCAATTGGAACAATAATTGTCTGGCTGATATTGATATTGATGACGTTGGTGTTGTGTGATTGATTTCTGCTGGATACAATTTCTGGAAATTTACTGGCCGGAGCCTGCTGTTGTAAAACACCAATAGAGTTGCAAAAATTCTCAGCTTGCTGTTAACAAATAATGAAAAATCAGAGATTATTAATTTTAATTTTAATGGAATATATGCATCTAGATCTCAATATATATATATATTACGGTTTGCTTTTTAATAAAACACCATTTCATTTTGATTTGAGACAATATTATTTTTTATTCAATTCAGCACAGAAAACATAAACATATACCTATTTTTATCAAAAAATTTACTTGTGAAAGTGAGACCACAATCTGGTTTTTCAGTTTCAGTGCTGAGTGCTGAATATAAAATAAAGATTGAGATTGCAATTGAGATATAGTTATTAACTTTGCGCAATAAAACAACTCAATTTAGTTTAAAATTCAGCTCTATTTTAATTAAACCGATTTTCGCGAGTATTGTACGTACATATACAAAGGTGAAACAAAATTTGGATTTTCTGAGCTGAATTTATATGAATAGAGGTAGGTAAATTGTAATCTTAAATGATTTTTATTTTAATTTTAACTTCGGTAGTGGTAGTAGGCAGGTAAAGTAAAGGTAAAGGTACCCTACGTTTTTTTGCATAATATTAATATTTTTAAAGAAAAATTTACTTGATTGACAGCGTCTTGAAGTTGGGTTAGTCGGTCTGCCATATTTTTTGGTCGACTTTTGACCCTCTTGACCTATGACCTTATAGAGTACTAATTTAATTGTTGTTTGCAATTTAATTGATAATTGTATTGTAAATTGTAAGTAAATGTAATGTAATGTAATTTTTTTTTAAGTAAAAAAAAAATTATTTTAGAGATTTTTTTAAACGTCAAAATCGGAAATTCAGCTTTTAGTTTTAGCATCATTTCTAGTCAACTTTTTTCAACGATTTTTGAGTTTTTTTGTCTCAAAGCTAAAATAAAAAGATTTGTGAGTTTTTAACTTCATCTCTATATTTATTTTGGCTGAATTTTACTCTCCTATAAACC
This sequence comes from Nanhermannia cf. coronata Gr-Ori-00579, assembly GCA_034699045.1. NCBI lineage: Eukaryota > Metazoa > Arthropoda > Arachnida > Sarcoptiformes > Nanhermanniidae > Nanhermannia > Nanhermannia cf. coronata Gr-Ori-00579. Next base: position 14,866 of record JAQIXA010000609.1, read on the forward strand.
TATATATTTTTTTTAACTTTGAATATGAAATTAACTCAAAAATTATTTTAGTTTAGGATTTTAAAAAATTTGGGTTAATTTCAGTAAAAAGGGTACTTAAAAGAGCAAATTCAACCAAAATAGAGATGAAATTAAATAGGAGCCAAGTAGGTTACTAATTACGAATTCTACTTTCTAATCTCAAAACATGTAGGTATAAATAATAATGAGGAGACTAATCCTAAGATGACTTTCTATTTCAGATTTTATCCATTTTCTAATAACTTAGAAAAGAGCAGATTTTTAAAAATACGATATGGAACTAGCTATAAATAATTAAATGTTAGGCTAAAGTTGAAATCATAATCGTTTTTTACCATACACTAGTTTAAAAAATTATAAAAATTTTATATACCTATCAAAACTAAAATAGTATCATAGTTTTAACACTTTTTTTTATCTACCTTTTATAAAATTTGGCATTTAAAAAAATAGCAATAGTAAGTAAATTATGTGAATTGTGATTTCAACGATAGCTAAACTTGACATTTAATTATTTTATAGTTAGCTCCATGTTGTCTTTTTAAAAACCCGTTGTAAGTCTTTAATATGGAGAAAGTCTAAATGAGGAAATCAATTCGTGTCCCTTGTTAACGTTGCATTGCTAATCTTCTACGAGTTTTTAGCAAAATATTCACGTTGGCCAAGATCTTTGGGTAAAACTTGCGAGCATGACATATAGTATTGGTATATAGGAGCTATAGGGTATTTCAGTTATGGTTTTTTATAGGGAATGAGTTGTCGAGTCGAGTAATAGTGGAACGAAAAACACCCTAAAAAAACTCAAAATTGATAAAATTTTTGTCATTTATTCAGAGTTCAGAATCGTCAATTTAATTAACTTTTTTTCTAAATAATTCCTAATTAAGACGAATCATCGTCAACTGAAGCCCATCCGGACCATCTCAAAGAATCAATATTCATTGGTAAGTGGCGGTGGTGTCGAAAACCGGACCATCATCTTCTGCTGACTCTTTGACATATTTATTTTTTTACCATCATCATCAATCAGCAAAAGTATAATTAGTTAGTCACCGGCTTAGACCAAGAACCAAGTTAAAGGGGGGATCGTCCAGAACATCCAGGCAAAATGACGACAAGTAATATAATCCCGATTAAGTTCCAGGAGCATTTACAGGTAATAATTCTGTCATTTTTCTATATTTTTTTACAATATGTCAATAATTACAATGTTAAAATAGTAAACTAGACAATTAGGGATGTGAAATAATATTTGTATATTTTTTTGTAGCTCACAAGTATTGGCATCAATCAGGCCAACATCAGCTTCAATAACTTGACCATGGAGTCTGACAAGTTCATTTGTGTGAGGGAGAAGGTAGGTGAGGCTGCACAAATTGTCATCATTGACATGGGGGATCCACAGTCGCCGATTCGAAGACCCATCACGGCAGACTCGGCCATTATGAACCCAACAAGTAAAGTGATTGCCCTCAAGGCTCAGAAAACTCTTCAGATCTTCAACATCGAGATGAAGAGTAAAATGAAGTCTCACAGTTTGACCGAAGATGTGATCTTTTGGAAATGGATAACCGTGAATACCATCGGGCTTGTGACTGAGTCGGCCGTTTACCATTGGTCCATGGAAGGGGATTCGATGCCAGTCAAGATGTTTGACCGCCATTCCTCACTTGCTGGAACACAAATTATTAATTATAGAACAGATCCCAAGCAAAATTGGCTTTTACTGGTGGCCATTTCTGCTCAGGTATGTCAATACACCATAAGATTATTACAAATGCTTTTAACCAAAATTTACAAAAGTTAAAAAAAAGTTCATTTATTTATTCATTCGGTTTTCAGATATATATTTCATATATGTGTTAATTTTATCTTTTATTATATTATGTTACATTTTAGCAAAATCGAGTTGTTGGTGCTATGCAATTGTACTCTGTTGAAAGAAAAGTAAGTCAGCCCATTGAAGGTCATGCTGGTACATTTGCTCAAATGAAATTAGACGGAAACCCAGAGATGAGCACTCTTCTCTGTTTTGCTGTACGAAATTTACAGGGAGGAAAGGTAATTTGATCCTTTATTAATATTTACATTAAAAAGAATCCTTTATCCTATTATACTAAGTAACTATATTATTTTATTCTCTAATAATTTAGAGTAATAGTAAGCTAGAACGAATTATACCGCATTTAATTTTTTTTTATCAGACTATCATTTCCTTTTAAAGATTAGTCTAAGCAGACATGTAGAAGACTATCAGATAATTTAATTAGAATTAGACTAATCAAACATATTTTTAATCTCTTTATCATAGCTCCATATTGTCGAGGTAGGAGGAGTTCCAACTGGAAATCAGCCATTTGCAAAGAAAGGAATGGATGTTTTCTTTCCTCCAGAAGCACAAACGGATTTCCCTGTAGCCATGCAGGTAAGTTGTGATTTGGCTTTTCAAAAAACAATAATAGAATTTCTAGCTTTATCTTGATAAACTGGATTTGTATATCAATAGTTTTTTTAAGTTTGAAAAAGTACTTTATATTAATTGCTAAATTGCTACTACCCAGATATTATACGAATTTACTTTACTTTCAAACCCAAACCCAAATAGGTTTGAAATTTTGCTAAATTATATTTGTTCAAACTATCCGTACATATTAACCATAAGACTTTATATTACGTGATTTTATTATGTACTATTTTATTTTTTATAGAGTTTATCTAACCTTGATAACTCATACAGAATATATGTTTTTTTGGATAATATTTTACTCATTTTTATTGATTCTGTTTTCTTAATTTTTAGGCAAGCTCTAAATATGACGTGGTGTATCTTATTACAAAATATGGATATATTCATTTATATGATTTGGAAAGTGGACAATGTATTTACATGAATCGTATAAGCTCTGACACAATTTTTGTTACTGCTCCACATGAAACAACTGGCGGAATTCTTGGTGTAAATAGGAAAGGACAGGTAAATAAATTTTATTTGCATATCTGTTCTATAGTTTGTAGTTTATAGTTTATATTTAGGCATTTGAGATAGCTACTTAATATTAAAGTGTAATTACTAATATAATTAGTAATGTACCTACACATTATTTGAAATCATGATTTATTGTTTTGTAGGTGCTTTCCGTTACAATTGATGAAGAAACGATTGTTTCATACATTGTTAATAATCTTTCTAACCAAGATTTGGCACTTCGTGTGGCCTACAGAAATAATTTAAGTGGGGCTGAGGAACTCTTTATAAGAAAATTTAATACTTTATTTGGAAATGCACAATATCTTGAGGCAGCAAAGGTTAGTTAAAAAATCCAAAACTCCGTACTAGAATTAGTATCAATTATTACGGTAATACTTAATACGTATTATGTAATTGTTAAGGTTGCTGCTCAAGCACCAAAGGGTATTCTTCGGTCAACACAAACAATTCAAAGATTTCAACAAGTTGCAACTGCAGCTGGACAAACATCCCCTCTACTTCAATATTTTGGTATACTTTTGGATCGTGTAAGTTTAAAAAATTTATGTACTAGTACTAATCTTTTTATTTTGAAAGAATAATTTTAATCATTTTTCTTTCTTTCGAAAATAGGGACAATTAAATAAGCATGAATCATTAGAACTCTCACGTCCAGTTTTACAACAAGGAAAGAAACAATTAATGGAAAAATGGCTTAAAGAAGACAAACTTGAATGTTCTGAAGAACTTGGCGATTTGGTGAAACAAATTGATCCTACATTGGCTTTATCTGTATATCTTAGAGCAAATGTGCCTAACAAGGTTATTCAATGCTTTGCTGAGGTAATAATTTAAAAATTTTTTACAACTCTATTGTTAACTATTGTTAATATTTTAAAATGTTATATTTTTATTATAAATATTTTTTTAAACGTTTAGACTGGTCAATTCAACAAGATTGTCCTTTATGCTAAAAAAGTTGGCTACAGTCCTGATTATATTTATTTGCTACGTAATCTTATGAGAGTGAATCCTGATCAAGGTGTTGGATTTGCCCAAATGTTAGTTCAAGATGATGAACCACTTTCTGATATTAATCAGGTATGATTTACGAATTATTCATATATTATAAAATCTTACCTATTATGCTATTAAGAATTATTTACCTATTCTTTTTTATTATCTATAAATTGTAGATTGTTGACATTTTCATGGAACAAAATATGGTTCAACAATGTACAGCGTTTCTACTCGATGCATTGAAAAATAATCGTCCATCTGAAGGGCCTCTTCAAACAAGACTTTTGGAAATGAATCTTATTGCAGCACCACAAGTAAGAAAATGTCTAATAAAAAAATCGTATATACATAATTCAAATGCATTGTGTGATCTTTTTATTTAGTTTTATTTTATTTGTTAACTTATTTTTCTATTTAATTATCTTAGGTTGCAGATGCTATATTAGGAAATCAAATGTTTACACATTATGATAAATCTCATATTGCAGGTTGGTGAAATAAAATTAATATATACTCTTTCTAGATTATCAATTCTTCAGTATTTATCTGTTAAAAATAAAATAATTGTGTCTTTGTCTAAATCATTATCATTATTTAATGCAATTATAGGAATGTGTGAAAAAGCTGGCCTTTTACAAAGAGCACTTGAACACTATACCGATCTATACGATATAAAGCGTGCTGTTGTTCATACACATCTTTTGAATCCAGAATGGCTTGTCACCTATTTTGGATCTCTCTCCGTTGAAGATTCAGTAGAGTGTCTTAAGGCGATGCTCACAGCGAATATACGGACGAATCTGAATATATGTGTTCAAATAGCTACTAAATATCATGAACAGGTAGTTATAAAATAATTATTTGGACAGTTTATTTATGCAGTATTAAATAATACGATAGTTGTTCATGTGTGTATTTTTTCTTTTTTTATAGTTAACTACCAAAGCTTTAATTGATCTTTTTGAGTCTTTTAAAAGCTACGAAGGCCTTTTCTATTTCCTTGGCTCGATTGTAAACTTTAGTCAAGATTCTGAAGTTCATTTTAAATATATTCAAGCAGCATGCAAAACAGGACAAATTAAAGAAGGTATGACTTATTTTATCATTTATTGTATATTTTTTTACTTTGATTTTTATGTACAGATCTAATTTTATTTTTTGTATGATTAATATTTTAGTTGAACGAATTTGCCGTGAATCAAATTGTTATAATGCTGAACGAGTAAAGAATTTCTTGAAAGAAGCCAAACTTACTGATCAGCTTCCACTTATCATTGTTTGCGACAGATTTGATTTTGTTCATGATTTGGTTCTATATTTATACCGTAATAATCTTCAAAAATATATTGAAATATATGTTCAAAAGGTAAGTTCAAAATCTAAAAGTAAACTAAAACTAATCTAATTACCTATTCATTTATCTTTTATATTAATTATGTTTTTGCAATTGTATAGGTTAATCCTTCACGGTTACCCGTTGTTGTTGGTGGTCTGCTGGACGTTGATTGTTCTGAAGATGTTATCAAAAGTTTAATTATTGTAGTCAGGGGACAGTTTTCAACAGATGAGTTGGTTGAAGAAGTTGAAAAAAGAAATAGACTCAAATTACTTCTTCCTTGGTTGGAGAGTCGGATTCATGAAGGAGTTATTGAACCAGCAACTCATAATGCCCTTGCGAAGATTTACATCGATAGCAACAATAATCCAGAGAGATTCCTCAGGTATATTTTGCTAATTATTTCCTATTATTACCTATATGTACAAATACATGGTAGTCATAAATATTAAAAAATTATCTTTATTTTCATATATAGGGAGAATCAGTATTATGACAGCAAAGTAATTGGTAAATATTGTGAGAAGCGTGATCCACATCTTGCTTGTGTTGCATATGAAAGAGGACATTGTGACAGAGAGCTAATCAGTGTTTGCAACGAGAATTCACTTTTCAAATCAGAGGCAAGATATTTGGTGAAGAGACGTGATCCAGACTTATGGGCTGAAGTTTTGAATGAAGCAAATCCATTTAGACGTCAATTGATTGACCAAGTGGTTCAAACTGCATTATCAGAAACACAAGATCCTGAAGACATTTCGGTCACTGTAAAGGCTTTCATGACTGCAGATTTACCAAATGAATTGATAGAATTATTGGAGAAAATTGTTCTGGATTCATCTGTATTCTCTGATCATCGTAATCTTCAAAATCTTTTGATACTGACAGCAATCAAAGCTGACCGAACTCGAGTTATGGAGTATATTAATCGGTTGGATAATTATGATGCACCTGATATAGCAAACATTGCCATTAACAATCAACTTTATGAAGAAGCATTTGCGATTTTCAAGAAATTCGATGTAAACACTTCAGCTATACAAGTTTTGATTGAGAATGTCGATAATTTGGACCGAGCATATGAATTTGCTGAAAGATGTAATGAACCAGCTGTCTGGAGTCAATTGGGTAAAGCTCAATTGAATAAAGAATTGGTGAAGGAGGCAATTGACTCGTACATCAAGGCAGATGATCCTTCAGCTTTTGTCGACGTCGTTGGTAAATTATATTATATTATACTAATTTTGAACAAAATCTTGATAATATTCATCGATATACCTACATTCTACATTTAATTTAAATTCAATTTAATCTTATTCTTTCTTTATCTTTAATTTAGAAACTGCACATAAAAATGGTAAAATATTGTTTTTTTCATGTTGCTCTTCCCTTATTTTGATTGTTATAATTATAGAAAAATAATTAACTCATATTTATTTTTTTTAATAATAGAAAGTTGGGAAGATTTGGTTCGGTATTTGCAAATGGCAAGAAAGAAGGCGAGAGAATCTTACATTGAAACAGAATTGATTTATGCTTATGCTAAAACTGGAAGGCTTGCTGATTTGGAAGAATTTGTATCAGGACCTAATCATGCTGATATTCAAAAGATTGGAGATAGATGTTTTGATACTGGAATGTATGATGCAGCCAAACTGCTTTACAATAATATTTCAAACTTTGCTCGACTTGCTATTACCCTCGTACATCTGAAAGAATATCAAGGCGCTGTTGATTCAGCTCGTAAAGCTAATAGGTAAAAATATATTGTATTGTACTTGAACTTATTTCACTTTTATTTTTTGTACTGATTCATTACTTTAATAATTTGATGCTTTTAGTACGAGAACATGGAAAGAGGTTTGCTTTGCTTGTGTTGATTCTGGTGAATTTCGACTGGCTCAAATGTGTGGTCTACATATTGTTGTACATGCCGATGAATTGGAAGATTTGATTAATTTTTATCAAGACCGTGGATATTTTGAAGAGTTGATTAATCTCCTGGAAGCTGCCCTTGGACTTGAAAGAGCACACATGGGAATGTTTACAGAACTTGGTATCCTCTATTCGAAATACAAACCCGAGAAAATGAAAGAACATTTGGAACTATTTTGGTCGTAAGTATCTACCTATTTAATATTTAACGATATCTTTAGTTTACCTACATTTAATTTTATTTAATTAAAAACTAATTTGATTTTTAACTAATTTTCTAGCCGTGTTAACATTCCAAAAGTAAGTTTTTTCATTTAAATTATGAAAATAGTCTTTTAAGATGGCTAATTTCTTAATTAATGTAGGTATTGAGAGCCGCTGAACAAGCACATTTATGGGCTGAACTTGTTTTCCTTTATGATAAATATGAAGAATACGACAACGCTGTGACAGCAATGGTAAATACCCTTTAAAAATTACTTAAAATATATGAGGATATTTAATTTATTATCTTAAAAAAGTATCTGAATATTGATCTATTACTATAAGTATTATACAGATTAATTCTAATTCATTGACTTTAATTTTTTTAGATGGCTCATCCAACTGAAGCATGGAGAGAGAACCATTTTAAAGACATTGTAACAATTTTGAATTTAGAATAATATATTGTATCTAACTAATAATGGTGTATTAATTTTTTTTAGATTACAAAAGTTGCAAACATTGAATTATATTACAAAGCAATTCAATTTTATCTTGATTACAAACCTATGCTATTAAATGATTTGTTACTCGTTCTGGCCCCAAGAATGGACCACACAAGATCGGTCAACTTTTTCTCAAAGGTTTGTACATTATTTAAAAAATATAATCATTTAATTTGTAATAAGATTTTGATACTTAAATCTATATTCTGTTTTTTAATTTTATATTCACGAATTATTAGATGGCACATTTGAAATTGGTTAAACCTTATCTACGAGCAGTCCAAAGCCTGAACAACAAAGCAATCAATGAAGCGCTTAATAATCTTTTGATAGAGGAAGAAGACTACACCGGACTCAGAACATCGATCGATGCCTTTGATAACTTCGATAATATAGCACTGGCACAAAAGTTAGAGAAGCATGAACTCATCGAATTTCGAAGGATTGCAGCTTACCTCTAGTAAGTTAATATACCTAGCTAACCTACATAAAAAACCAATATTAAAGAATTGCATTTTACAAGAGAATTAATGAAAATTGAATTTTTTGAGTTATACCATACCTAATGTAACCTAATGTATTTTTTTAGCAAAGGGAACAATAGGTGGAAACAATCAGTTGAATTATGCAAGAAAGACCGACTTTACAAAGTAATTATTATTTATTAAACTGTATAATTACTAAATTTTGTAACTGTAACGTATATTTTGTAACTCTAATATTTTCTTTCCAAAGGATGCGATGGAGTATGCTGCCGAGTCTCGAAATCCAGAGATCGCAGAAGAACTTATAACTTGGTTCTTGGACAAAGGGAACCATGACTGTTTCTCTGCCTCACTCTTTCACTGCTACGATCTACTCCACCCCGATGTTATCATGGAACTGTCCTGGAGGAATGGCATCATTGATTTTGCCATGCCTTACATGATCCAAGTCCTTCGTGAGTATCGACAAAAGGTAAGGATAATAAAATAAATAAAAAGTAAAAAATTAAATATCGACTAGAAAATTTAGTAAAATCAAGATTCACGTTCTTTATTAATTTTTATTTTCTTCTTTAGATTGACAAACTTGAGGAACTTGAAATGCAAAGAATGGAAGAAGGTCAATCAGTCGAACAAAAACCAATGATGATCGGTAAGTTTGGTTTTTTTTTAAATATTATAAACATGTATTGCATAAAGTCATGAAGGGTTGCTGCTCAAGAGCAGAATTTGATCGATAAAAGTAAAATATCTATATAAGGATACATACCTTATCTGAGTAACATACGATACATAAACATAACTAGGTACCCTACTTATTAGGCTTTATCATTGATTTTATACCTCTTTTCATAAATTAATCTAATGAAACAATTGGCAAAAACCTTTCGAAAGTCAACTACCTTAATCTTACCTATTTTTTTAGTACCTACATTATTATATATTTTTCAGTTCTTATGATCACCAACTTCATCTTAGAACTTAGGATTAGAGTCTCTAAACTAAAGATATAATTAAGACTAATAGAAACAGATGAACACCATGCTACAAAATATTTATCTGAAAAATTAAGTATTGAAATACAGATGGGTAACTCAATCTTAATTCTCCTAATAATCTCTTAATTCTATTTTTTATCTTACTGATTCTTCGTTTTTTACAACTTTTACTAAATAAGTCTGTAAAATGTTTGTTTTTATTAATATTAACTAAATGATTTGAAATAAATGCGTTCATTATAATATTAAGAATACAGTATAATAATATGATATTTTATATTAAACAGAACCTCAATTAATGCTGACAGCTGGACCGGGAATGCCAGGCTATCCAAATGCTGCCTATCCAAATGCTTATGGCACGGGAGTTCCATATCAAGGATATGGAATGTAGAAAGAACAAGACCTAGCTATTAAATTAAATAATAATATAAATACTACCGTAGAAGAGAAGACAAAACGAGAGAGAGATAGATGAGAAAGGTTAAATTATTGATAGACGAAAAGAAATATTCCAAGAATTAATTTAAAAGTAAATTATTATTACATAATATTCTAATATGATATATGTAGGGTACTATCTATCACTACTGTATCTACCTAATCTATTTACTTTATTACATGTTTACAACCTACCCTAAATAATAACTGTTTGTAAAAGACAAGTTATATCACTATATATAATTCATTGTTGTAAATCATCTAAACAGTATAATATATACTGCTATCCATTTTACAACAATGTAGGCATGTACTACTATACTACTATATTGTTATATTATGTAAAATGTAAAAAATGTCGTGGTCTTTAGGAAAAGGGGTTTTAAAATTCAATTTCTCTCCTATTTATAAAAGTTATTTGTATCAATTTATGATTATTATGATTCTATTTGACTAAATATATATCTTTATTACTATTATACTAGCATTGTTGTATGATATAATTATCATTCTATTAAATTATTATTATTGCCTACTTTATATTAAAAAAAATCTTTTAATGTGTACTATTATTATTTAAAATAAAAATAAAAAGTTTATCTTATGTACACGTAACAATGTGCACAAAAACTAAGATACAAAATAGAGATGAATAAGATCTTTTTTTTATGTCTTTTTATTTTAATAGATTTAACTCAGTTTTACAATAATAATTATTGATTTTTAAAACTATTTGTGTAAAATTATGAGTATGAAAATAATAGTTAGAATTATAATTTTCCATTCTTAAAGTCTGGATAATTTTTTTAAAAATTCAATTTAGATAATCTCTAATGTATAAATGCATCTAAATCTAATATTATAAAAAATCAACTAGAATAATTAGTAAATGTATAAATGTAGTAGTTTTATAGTACTAGAAAAAGTTTTGTTGTTTTTTGTAAAGGATTTATTATAAGTCTTGATTCTATTTTTGCAAAAGGTTTAGGTTGTGAAAAACTTTTGTAATCGTCCAAGAAATCCAATATAGAGTTGATGTTCATACTGGGTGCAGTAGTCAGATAATTTATCCATGAATTCAGTATTTAAACCTCGTTCCTCGAGCATGTTCATGAAGAGATCGTAGAGGTAACCATCAAGAATGTCGCCTGCCACAGCATACACCTGCTCATTCCATTCTCCGTTGAATAGAGAAATCTCTTCAATAGCAAATACATCTTCTAAAAATGAAAATAAAAATTTGATTCGAAATGAAATTAATGAGAATTTTTCAATTTAGGTAATAGCATTCTTCGTAATTTAATGTGGTAATTTAGCTCTGAAAAGATTGATTTTTGGTCTAAACTTGATAAGTATGAAATGAATTATATTTTTATTTACCGTATTCTTCAGAAGAGACTGGTTCTTGATTTGGTCGAATGAAAACACAGTTAAAGACCAAGTTTTGATCCCCCTTTTTAATGCTGACTTCAAAGTTTGGACGAGATTGCATTTGTCCAGCCTCGTCCTTCTCTTGTTGCTGCTGCTGTTGTTGTTGTTGAGCTGGATCATCACCATCATACTCAGAATCAATTGTGTGGTTCACATTTAAATTGATTGTTATCCTAATATACAACAAAATACACAAAGATTAAAGTTATAAGTTATAATCAAAAAGCAAAAAGCAAAAGGCCAATTTAAGGTGGTGGTAAAAAAAACTTACAATTCTTCACCAAATGTTTTGACAAAGGAGAGCTCAGACTCTTGCATCTGGACTTCGAACCCTTCCAAAGTGTTGATTAATGAAACCCCTTTAACCGACTTTTGCTCCGAAGTTATCTCTTCCTTTAGAAAATTGACGAGTTCAGCATCATTAGCTAGAAAAAAAGAAAAAGCCACAAAGTTAAATTTTGTTTCAACAAGAAACTTTTTTGTCGATCTAGGCCAAAAATACCCCTTGTACTACTACCTTGCAAGTTGTATTGATATTTTAATAAAAGGTCAAAATGCTAATTACTTTTGGTATGAGCTAGCTTAGGAAATGAAATCCCACTATTGAGTAAAGATGATGTAACTGGAATTTTTGAACTTAAAATCTTAGAGACTCCACCACCACCACTGAGCTGGACACCACGAGCCAAGGTTGACGATGTTGACGAGAAAAAGCGCTTTGCACTCACAAGTCCAATTCTGCTAAACATGATGATCACCTAGATCTCTTAATTATCCTTCAGATCCTGCAATTAAAAATAACAAAAAAAAAATTATAAAAACCTTAAAAAACACCGGGTCTAATAACTATATACCACGAGGTGATATTACATGGCCCAAAGAGACCTTTAAAATACACCAAAAATGGTCAAAAAGTACTAAATACTTTACTAATTGTATCAAAGGTCAAAGGGCATGACTTACCTTTAATTATAGTCCAAATAACCTGTAGTTAATTTACAAAATCTAACAAAAATGATCAAAAATCGTAAAAAACAGAGCTCAGACTCAGACAAAAAAAAATTCAAGTTCGCGATTTCAAAAATCAAAAAAGTTGAGCATCAAAATCGAAAGAGGTGCCCACAAATACATTTCTCAAAATTCCGGTCAGTAAAATTCCGGCCCATATAAAATCCCCATAAGGTTTTTTTCTTCCTAAAAATAAAAATAATTTTTTCTTATCATTTTTAAGTTAGGAGATTTAGTAGGAATAGGAATTTAGTAATTGGAATTATAATTATTGATGATCGATCGACTAATTTAGACTAATTTAATCATCAATTATCTCGGATATTTGGCTCCTTATCCTGGATTTGGACCCTACCATTTACAGTCTAAATAAGGTATCATAATATTATAAATACACGTACATTTTGTCATGTCATTTAATTTAATTAAAATATTGTCAACCATTCTTTTATTAGGTCTGTCTGCATCAATAAATTTAACTCTGACCTCGAGGACTGACTGAATCCAAGTTCAAGATCCAAGACCATTCTATACCATTTACCATTATTACATAACATTCATTTAACATTAGAGAGGCGGTTTTTTAAAGGTAATTTTATAATCATTTAAATTCATTACTCATCAAAATTGACATGTTTAGTAGTATCTACTAGTCACTAGAACCTTGCTAGGACATAGCTATAGTATGTAGTAGTAGGGTTCCCTATATTTATATTTTATCATTATCTTGAGGATTACTTAGCATTTAATTTACCATTATAGCATAATATTAGATAAGATGAGCAGTGCAGTGTTTTTTAAGTTCTTTAAGCAAGCGAGTTATAAAAAACAAGTACATTTGTACTATATTTAAGACTTGACTTTGATAATAATTGATAACTAGACCTAGTACGGTTTTGCTAGCTAAACCGACCATCTTTTGATTCTATCATAATTATCATTATCACTTTTTTGACATTGAGAATTGAGGTTGATTTTTGTTTATTTTTGAATCATATATCTTATAAAGTTGCTCCATTTTACACATCTAAAACTTTAGTATACCTATAAGATACACTTAAATTACTAAAGACCGTTAAAAAGTACTTTTAGATAAATATAACTTCAACTTTCAAATCAAATCCTAACTTGAAATACATTTTTGTTGGGTAGTACCTTTAGCTTATACCTATTTTAGAAAATTTTGTCTTGTTGTTAATTATAATTGGGTATACCTAAGTTATAAGGGACACGTATCGTATCTTATGCTGAAGTTTTAGTTTTACTATCTGTATACTGTACTGTAGGTACTCGTACCTATTTAAGTATATAATCAAATTGGTAATTAAGCAAACTATACTAACTAGATATATTAATATATTTATTTATTTATTTTTTAGAGGATTGACACTTTTTGTTGACTTTGGTTTGGCTTGACTTCCTTTGGCTTTTTTTTCTCGTTTTATACTCATGATGGAATTGGACGAAACATCTTGTGTGAAGGAATTTGAAGACTTGAATAATGAATATACAGCTTTAACGGTGAGTTAGTTGTCCTATTATTAATGGTTATAAAGATCATTTTTAATTTTAATTTATAATGATGATATTTTTCATTTATATGTAGAAACTGCACCGAGATTATATTTTAAAATTAGAAGAACTTGGTACTATTCAAGCAAAATGTGTCAAGGAGTTGAACCACCAAAGATATCGGATTGGTGTTATCAAAAAATCCATGAAAGGGTAACTCAAAATTTTTTAAATAAAATCAAGAACTTTAGCCTTATTGATTATTGATTGTATAAGTATCAATGTATTTATTTGTTTTTTTAGTGTAAAATCTGAAGTCATGGACGAGCTAGATAAGAAAATGACAAAAAGAAAAGTCCAGTTATATGAGATGGAAGAAGCCTTACCAAAGAAAAATGGTCTTTACCTTCGTATAATTCTGGGAAATGTTAATGTTTCTATTCTTAACAAAGATGACAAGTAATATCAATATCTAAATACCAATAAGTATTTATTGTTTTTTATCTTTATTATTCTTTCTCGAATAAATATTTATTATACAAGTATTTTATTTACAATAGTGTATCTTTTTATTTTAGGTATAAATATAAGGACGACTATGAAAAATTCAAATTCATAATAAATGGGATTGGACTTCTCATATCTCTTATTAATATTATGGCAAATTCTCGGTAAGTTATAAAAATTAAAAATTGAGATCAACAAAGGCAGTAAATTTGTAAATATTTTTCTATTTTTTAGTGTCTTGGATTTGATCTTTATGTTTCTACTAGTTTGGTACTACTGTACTCTAACCATTCGTGAGAGTATACTTAAAGTGAACGGTTCAAGGGTCAAGGGTTGGTGGAGAACTCATCATTTCATTTCAACCGCACTCTCAGGTGTACTCCTCATTTGGCCAAATAATGCAGTCTACTATGCTTTCAGGCAACAATTCATGTGGTTTAATGTTTACATAAGTAAGAATAAAGATTAAATTAAAAAGTTAGATATATAGGTAGATATATAATTAATCTTGTATTTTTTTCAATTTGCAGGTTTAGTCCAGTTTGCACAATTTCGTTACCAAAGGGGATGTCTCTACCGACTTCGAGCTCTGGGTGAAAGACATAACATGGACATAACAATTGAGGGCTTTCATTCTTGGATGTGGAGAGGGCTCAGTTTTCTTCTCCCATTTCTATTCCTTGGTTATTTCTTTCAGCTGTACAATGCATATACCCTTTATGAACTTTCATTTCACCCTGAAGCAACCTGGCAGGCAAGTTAAAATATTTTAATTAAACTCATTCATCAATAAATATCATAATAGCATAAATATTACCAGCTCCTCTAGCTCATAGCTCTTAGCTCATCTCATATTTATTTACAATAATAATAGTTAGTAGGGTAGGGTCATTGATAAAATTGTGGAAAAGAAAAAGAATAGGATTCAGTTTCATTTGTCATGGTTCGATTCATAGCTTATGAAGATTAGTCAGTAGTAGTAGTGCTAGTTGTACCTCCTAAATAAGATTTTAAAAACAAAATATGACTATCTTAGGATTGGTGTAAATGACTGGCTTGCGAAGTATTGATATACAGATTATTTTAATTATTTTTCAAGTTTAATACACCACAATTCCGATGTATCTAGTATAAATTGACAAGGGTTGGTATTTATTTGGAAGCTAAGTAGTATATATTCTTAATACCTATGCATTATGTATAATCTATTTTGATTTTAACTCAACTCTTTATATAATCATTTGGTCTAATCTAGGTTCCGGTGTTAAGTGCTCTCTTTTTCGTCGTATTTTTTGGCAACATGCTTACCTGTCTAATGGTTATCCCACAAAAGTTACGAGAGAAAGTTAGGCTAAGAGACAGATTTGAAAAATATTTGGGTAAACATTCTCACAAACCAGCAGCAGCAGAATCGACGACGACAGAAGCCAACTCAAGCTCGCCTTCTACTACTACTACTCGCCACCATTCATCAACAAAAAAAGACTAATATTAAATTATTAAAATAGAGAATTAATGTATGAGATCTATACCTTAAAAAAATCACATTTTAAAATGTAATGAATGAAATTAATTGAACTGAACTGAACTAAAAATTAACTTATCATTACAATTATTACAATTACAACTGAAACTTTCACATTAAAATAACTTAATATATCAAATTGTGTCTTCTAGTAGTATAAGTTTAAATATTTAGAAAAAACTATTTATGTAACAACTAACCAAAAAAAAGTCAATGATTGTTTAACTTATATATTTTCTATAAACTACCCAGTGAAATTAAAATATATAGGTAAATTATATTTTTCATAAGAAATTATTAGGTATAAATTATATTCCTATTCAAGTAATGTAATCTTGATATATTATTTATAATGTAGGTATTGTTGTTATGTTATTGTTATTACTATCTAAATCTATATTTGAATGCAAAAAAATGTAAACTATTCTACTATTGTTCTTGTTCTGTTTGAAATTGTTATATTATAAAATAAAAAGCATTTATTTAAAAAATTTATCTTCTAGACCTATACTAGTTACAATTTTGCACAATTACACCTAGTCTAGTGTTTAGTTTTTCCATTTTGAAATATTTTATATACACAAGATCATATAAATCTAGGACATAAAAAAATATCTTTTTTTTTTCTATCATTTTGTTAGTTTCTTAAATGTAATAAATGTATAAAATTATAGTCATATTATAATATAGATAATTGACATCGTAGATTGCATTGCATTGAAAAATTGACACAGAGTTTTGTAGTTTAGTTAAATAGTAATTGCATTAAATCAACACATCTTAGGATTAGTTATCTACATTTGATAAGAGTAGAATTAGGAAATTATTTTAAGCAGTATTGTATAATTAAATGCATTTTTAAAAGGCCTCGCAGTTAGCTAGTTGTACTAGTACAGAGTACAGAAGTATTTTAAATGCTAAGCTTAAATGGTAACCATCATCATCTTAAAATAATCTTTGAAAAAAATTGATCTTTGAAATTAGAAACAGAACTAGAAAAAATAAACTAGCCTACTACAATGTACATACAGTTTTATAAAATATTTTTAAAGAAATTCAAAATAATTCTTATTATGTAACATAGGTTGACTAGTTTAATGATTATATCGGAATCGGGATCGTATATCAATTATAATACATTAATATAACTACTAGGCATTTTTTAATATTTTATACCTAATAGATAATAATGTCCATTATTATAAAATTGCAATTGTATAATGTAATGTAAACGTGGTGATGTAGTAGTATTATTATTGGCTTCTATATATATTTTTTTACATTATTATCTACTACCTAAAATATAAAAATGGCCTTTTCCTACTCCTTTTCTTGATCTATATTATTTGTCTTTAGTTTGTTGTATAAAAAGTATAAGGCTAATTTACTTATCTTTATTAATTTCCATTGTAATTTGAGTTTGAGATGCCTAAGCTTCTTTTTGATTTTTTTTGTAAAGTATTTACTAGTTGTTTCTAATTTCTTGACATTGAATTTCAGCTTCTGTAATGTTCATTGGGTCGTAATCTAAAAGCTCTACGTGAGTAAATGGGAAATGTCCTTTCTATATAAATTCAAACAAAAATTCATTTAAAAACTTTTCTTATAGTCTTAATAATAGTCTCTATATATTAGTCTAATCAGTATTTCAACTCAAAAACTTTTGGTCTCAATTCAACAAGTTTGCTTTGTAAAATTGATCTCAATTTATTCGGTTTCTGAGTTAAATGAAAACTGATATACCCTACCAAGGGTGCCGATGATAAACAATAAATTTCAATCTATTAATGAGCTAAAATTAACTATATAATTGGTGTACCGTACCTTAATGACTTTTCCATCCTCGTTAATTAACTCTCCTTCCCATTGGCCAGTAATATTAATTTTTGTTACTCTAATCATATCGCCAACTTGTAACTTAAGAGCTGTATCATCATAAGCATTTGGCACACGAGCTTGTTTCACCTAAATATTTCAATACATACAGGTATTATATATCTTTGTATTAGAATTTTTTTTTAAATGTAAAAATAAATAGGTAGATAAAAATTAGATATTTACCCTGGCGTAAGTGTTCTTTTTTGGCTGAAATAATATTTATAAATACAGAATAATAAGTTTTTTAAACCATGATAATATACAATAATTCCTTGCATTTAATTTATAGTAAAACTTACCTCGATACTTGTTTTCTTCCCGACAATACTACTAACATTCCCTCCACCAACACCACTTCCAACATTTTCAATTAATGAATCATTTATATTGAAATTCATATTTGAATTTGTAACTTTTTCAATTGTTGTAGATGATGTTACTTTTTCATCATTTATTCTATCATCAAACTTTAAGAGAAAGAAAATCCGTATTAGTATTTTATAAAATAAGGATAAGTAGAAGTGATATTTAGGATAATATTTAGGATTTAGGAGGTATTTAGGATAAAAATTAAAAAATATAGGTGCCCCTACATTGAATTTTTGTATTTTATATAATTACCTGACGTATATAAGGAACAGGTATAGCTCCAATTCTACCCATTGCATTTTTGGCAGTCCTTTTTTTAAAAAAAGCAACATGAGTCATTCAAAGTTAAAACTAATAAAAAATAAAGTAAACCTACCACCATTGGTCCTCATCTTTGTTTATCACTGTGAGTATCTCGCCTTTTTTGAATGATAGATCTTCAGGATCCTATATTATATTATAAAAAAGGCAAGAAAAAGAAACGCATTAGTCATCAATCAAATCATGCTAGATTTTTTTTTTTAGATTTTTGCAAACTTACAGATCCATCAAAATCATGTTTGCCAATGACTTTTTCTAATTTACGTGTTGCAGGTCTAACTAAAGGAGTTGTATCAAGATAATGAAGTTTATAAAAAGCTAGTAGAGCTGGAAGATCAGAAAACACTCGATCGCCAATTCGATATTTGGTTTTATCTTTTTCCTCGTATATTCTGTTAATTATATAATGGCAAACTTTACAATCTTCCCTATAATATCAAAAAAAAAATCAACATTTATTTATAAATCATCAAATATATCTTATCTTTAGTGTAAGATTATCTTACTAATATAAAATTGACTTACTTTACACAAAGGACATAATCTCCAGGAATAGATGATGAATCTCGTATTAAAAAAACACCACCATCCTTCTCAGTCATTAAAATATTCGTAGCATCTTGACGAGAAATTGGACCAAAATACCAACTAAAATAAAAGGATATAAAAACTCATTAAATCCACAAATTACTTACTACTTACCTACTTACATAATTTATAAAATTTCTGGATATTATTATGTAACTTACTTTTTCCTCTCATTAGGATCAAATCCATTGGCCATTTTTGTCAAAACTTACACAAATAATCCACTATCTTAAATTTTATATAATAATATCATTTAAAAACTTTCCACTTCATCGAAATAGTTAAAAAAAATGCATAGTTTCTCTTTCATTCCTTTCTTTCTCTATCAAGAAAGGATAATTATTCTTAGCATTCTATAATGGTATTTAAAAAGATATTTACACTAAAGACAATGGAAGGTCCTCACAATCAATACAAAAACAAAAATATTAAGATTTTAATAAAGACAAATTAATTGCACAAACACAGTAAGAAACACACACACACACAGAGTTGAAAACTTGTACTATAGTATAGACTATAGACTATAGCTATACTAGAAGTAGAATAGAATAGAAGATCCAGAAGTAATTAGAGTAATTATAATTAACATTAACATTAAAATACAATTAAATCCTATTCCTAAATATCTAAATAATATTTATTAAATGCAAAATATCCTTATCTTCCCCTCTCTGACTTCTCTGACTCTGCTCTGCTTTTGCCTGCCTGTTCGACTGTAGATTATTTTTAAAGGAAACACAAGTTTAGTAAGACTTCGACTCTGGACTTCTGCCTGCCTGCTGAAACTGGCTGAATGTGAATGTAACTCGAAAACTGAAATAAAAGAAATAGAAAAATTATTTATGTACCTATCTCTATTCTGTATTATACCTACCTAGTACTTGTTATATACAATACATAAGTACCCCTAATTTTTGTTTTGTAAGCTTATTATTTCTCTATCTTATCTTTATGCGTAGGCTTTTATATAATAAGTACCCTACCCTTTCTATTATTTATTATTACTATAATGTATGCAATTAGTTATTGTTATAGTGGACAATAGTAGGGTATTACTCTGATATTTAGCATAAACAATAACGTATTAATGTGATTAGTACTTACTTATGTAAAAAAAAGAGTAGGTAACTAATTCCGAATATTTTAAAGTGCTTAGGTAATTTGATTAAATGAATTACGTTATAGAGATTTAGTGCCGTTATATAGTGAGATCAATTAATCATTAATTATTATATTCTTTTATATTTAAGTGGGATATTTACAACAGAAGTCCATAATTTTCAATTTTGAGTAAGTACCTACCTACTAGTGCCTACTACCTACCTACACCGTACACCTACTTACTTTATAATCAGGGCAAGGGATTTTGGGTTGTTGAAGTTGAAAATGCCTGTTTAGGTACCTAAAAGGTTCTAAAAAACTAGCCTTTTAGGTGACTAAACTTTAAAAAATAACAATTTAGGTGACTAAACCTAAATATTTTTGCCCTTTTGAATTTTTAAACATTTTTTAATAATTTTTGCTTGACTATTTTTTGAGATGATTTTTTTAAATAGAATATGACAATTTGGATTCTTTTAAAAGTTTTTAATATGGTAGGGTACTAAAATGAAATCAAATTTTTTTTTTAAATTATGAATTTAGTCAAATATTTATAAAAAAAATTTCGGTTTTTCAAAAATTCTGCAGATAAAATACTGTCAAATTGCACAAAAATGGCAAAAAAAGCACAAAATATTCACAATTTTAGCCAGTTTAGGTTTAAAAACCTAAATAACCTAAAAAACCTAAATTAGGTTCTAAAAAGTCGATTAAGGTTAAAAACCTAAAAAACCTATAATCCCTTGCCCTGTTTATAATCTAATATGGTATATCTACCTATAAGCCCTAAGCCCTAAGCTATGTTCTAGTACTATGTAGGGTACCTATGTAAAAAATAAAAAAAAGCTATACTGATTACTGAACTTGGGTAATATTAATATTATTATAGAGAACAGTAATTAAGAGTTTACTGTAGGATATTATAAGAATTCTGAACAAAATGAAAAATATTTAAGTGTTATTATTAGTGTATTATTGTTAAAGGACTTCTATATATATATATACCTACCTATATAATATATTATATTATGCAGGTATCTAATAAACATAAATAATAAGCTTTTGCATGTCCTTGTCACTTCGCAATTTGCGAATCGTAAATAGTATTATTTCACTTTGTATTTATTAATCTCAATTTTTTAAGACGATTTTTATAGGTAACAATTTCAGATCTTAATTCAATAATGGTCCAACCCAATTTTTTGTTGATTTTAGTAATTGTATTTCTTCATCGTTGACATCTTTTCTTGGTTTACTTATTGGGCTGCCAACTTTTCCCATTTGTTTGAACTTTTGAAGAACGTTTAGGAACAGATTTTTGATTTTGACATATTTGCATTTTTCTTGGTAGTAGCAGGGTTTGTATGTGTTGAAATAATATCATCATCACTACTCGCGACTTCAACGTCTTCTTTAATCCCAGTAATGCTAATATTCTCTACATTTTGTTGATTCACTTTCACCTTCTGCATCCTTTACAATACTAATATCATGATTTGCTCTTGATCCATTAAGTTCAGATAATATAGGTAGCAAATCATTACAATTACAACTTGAACTTGAATTATGACTGCTGGTTTCCTCATACTCATTAGCCAATAATAATAAATGATTCATTTCTTCAGTAGTAGTAGTTGGGAAATGAATACGAAAACCGAGCATCTCAAATCTACTCGTTCAAAGTTCAAAAAAGAAATCAGTAGTTTTACTGATTTCTTGACAAAAATTTGACTATCTATTATAATTATAATTATAATTATGATTATGATTAGTTTTATGCTCACTGCTACTATGCCATGTTATTCTATGCGGAATATTTGGAAATTATGATTTAATTGAAATTAACTATTATTGTATTAACTAGTACTACTGTCTAACTATTTTGATTATTTGACTGTATAATCGGGTCTTTAACACACATACATCTATACATACGTAATCGTAATATTGGACAGCATGTGAACTAGTTCCCTTGATAAAGTATGACCCTGTCTACGTCTACTAATCCTTAGTATTATGACCTTCATCAATCTTCAAGCAAATTATATCAGTGTCAAGTTACAGTTTTTAAAGAGATTACTACTACGTTGTAATTCTAATTTTAATTACCAAAAAATGCTGCTACTGCTATCTTGTCTATATCCCTCCAAAGAGCTTAGCTGAGCTTGTTTTTGACTATGAAAGGATAATGATGGAATGATTAAAAGTTGTCCATTTAAATGGTCAATTGACTTGGCAAGGCAAAGGCAGGCAATCAAAATGCAAGGGTTTAAAAATTACAAAAAATAAGGCCCAAAAAAATGAACAATGTTTTTTCGTTGAGAAATCTTGACAAGATCGAGAGAGACGACAAACGGCCGTCGGCATAATCTATCAGCGTGTGGTCGATCTCTTTCTCTAGCTGCTCTCTGCTCTCTGCTCTCTGCAACTGATGTAAAAAAAAAGGGATTCTATAATTCTTTAACTAGTGTCGAATTGACCTTTACCGATTGCTGTAACCGGGACCGGGAGCTGCTGACGAAGGTAAATCAAGTACCCTCCTTAGTAATTTCTTTTACATTTTTAGTACCGACACCGACTTGACGACTGCTGCATGCTGGTCCGGTCTCTGTCTCCTTTAATAATTTGGTGTTTTTATTGTTTTTCTCTTGTACTAATTTAATTTAACTAAGCAATGTAACTAGGCTAGGTACTAACTAAGCAATTAGGTATGTCATATTTGTTCATTTAATTCAGCTCTGAAACACCAAATTTTTGTCTTCATTTGGCTCATGCATTTTTGAGTAGGATTAGGGATAGGATACGAAGTAATAAGCGTAGCTGTAGGTTAGCTTAGCTACTTTTCAGTAGGTAATAAAAGTCTGATCTGATTATGGGAACAGAAAGGCTTATCCATTTGAATTTGACCCTTTTTTGACGTGTAAACCAGCTTTTGATGCTGCTGGTTTTTTATCAGAATTAAATGATTTTTAACTACAATTTAAAGTAAAGAGATACATAATAGATTAGATTATAATAGAATGATTCTTATTCTTTTTTAACTAATTGATAGGTAAATCTAAATTAAAAAGGTAGGTAGGTGTAGTATCTACTACAAGTTAATCAATAAAAATAACAAAGCACTTACAAATTAACAAAGATCTAATGAGTCTGGCATTTCTAACTTTTATACAATTTTTATAGATAGGTACTAGACTAGGACTAGACTAGATGCGTATTATATATGGACATTGAGTAGAGGATGAGGACGAAAATTGTAGATTAAAAGTAATTTTGAAGTTGAGCAATTTTATTATGCATCATATTGAGCCTAAAGTTTAATGGTAAATTGGTGATTAGATCGAAAAGGCAAAAATAGAAATAGCAGTAAGCATTATTTATGCATGACTTGAACCAAGGTATATGGAATCCAGCATACTTACATTTTAAATTTATTGACACTAGGTTATAGATACCTATTTATAATTATTACTAATTAATTATATTTTATGTTTTGTAAAATAGAATGTCTAAATGGTATTTGTTCGACGATGCTGATAGGGAAGAGGTCGATTTTCATGATGATGATGATGGTGTTCAGGATGATTTATTGGTTGATGTCGTTGAGATTGACGACGCTATTGATGATGAACAGGAAAAGGTTTCTGAACCGGTTAGAAGACCACCACCATTTAAAGTAATGCAAGGATTATTTTTCGATGAAAAGAAGAACGCTT
>JAQIXA010000610.1:0-38699 GCA_034699045.1 Nanhermannia cf. coronata Gr-Ori-00579
CACATATCAAATCAAATGTATGCGTATGCATAATGCATACGTACATATATATAATGTATTAAGTATTAATGTATATCATTATAATATGGCACAGGGCAAGTACCTGTCACCTTCACCTCATTCCAGTATTTTTAAGGACCTTAAAATTCTAAATTCAAGCAAAGTTGATATTAACTAATCAATCGTTATTTCTTTAGATTCTTTAGATTTTTAAGTACCCTACTTAAGATTAGACTCAGGTATAGTATAGACATAGAATATATTTATAGTTACATAGCTAAAATATATAGGTACATACCTGTACATTCTTCATAGCAAATCCATAGGTAGTAAAAGAGAATATTTTTCAGATTACTAACATAAAAAAAACTACATAAGTAAGTTAAAAGAAAAAGAAACCGAATGTAGGGTACTAATCGTAAGTACCCTTTACCCGCTGCCTAGGTAGGTACTATATAATGTTATATGGTATGGTAAAACAGATAGAAGGTTAGTATATGTACTAATAAAATATCACTGGTACAAAAATATTCAAGAGTTTACCACTGATTTGACTTATTGAACGAGAACACAAGGTAAGTAGATAATATTAGATCTCTGATGAGAATAAAATATCTTCAAACTGAGAAAAAACCCAAACCAATATTTAAAATAACTTGAAACTCAAAGGGTTAAACCACTAGTACACTAAAGTTACAGAAAATGATTTCAGAGAGCAGAGAAATAATCCTTGTGATTACTTCGACGGCGGCAGACAGTCGAGTAATAGTAGGTAAAGTTAAAATTTGTGGTGTTTTTGAGAGACTCGGTGAGTTTTCTTCTCAGCTATAGTAAAAGAGCAAAAAAAGCCGTTAGATCTGTAATAATAATATTCGCTCGTAAGTCACTACTTGGAGAGCCAATATTATATATTACTTAGGTAGGTATTCTATTTTATTATGGAATGAATATTATGTATTTACCAATTCAATATGCAATACATCAGTATATAATAAAACAGACAATAATATACCTTTTGCTCAGAATTTACGCCTCACTCATAGTAATAGTATAGTACTCTTGAAGTTTAAAGAAAAAGTAGAGTAAAGAAAAATAAAGCATAATATATATAATAGTAAATACAGATAGTAAAATGTTTGGGGATGTTTTTTTGCTCAGATTTGTATAAAAAGTTCTAGCAGTGCAATGCAGTAGTACGAGAATAGGTAAAATTTAAATACTAGTTCCCATTACTTCCATAAACCTTGTACTAAGGGGATGGATTAAATATTCATATTTTATGAAATGCAATGCAAAATGCAATGTAAATACGATAGTTAGTAAAGTACCTACTTACTATTATCTGTAGTACTAGGGACAATACTGACAAAAAAGGGCCTAAAAGAAAAGTATTATAAATAGCAATTCTACTCAAAATTCTTATAGGAACTGATTTTCTTTAATAGGTAAGTAATACGTTAAAATAGGTAAGTACATAGCAGAAGAAATACACTACATAATGCATTTTTATAACTTAAGAAATAAAATGAGATATATGCGTATGAGTTAAATAATATTAAGTTGAAATGAATGGATTAGCTTTAAAGCTTTTCGTTCCGTATTCCGTTATTTTATACCGCAGGATGCATGAATTTCAAAGGTGAAGTCTCATATTATACATATTGCTTGGTAATATAATCGTTCCTAGTCCATCCACATAGATATACATAATATGCGGAAAATATCATGTACACTGTGTAATACTATACTAAACTAGTACCTTCTACCTATTTATGCTCTTTTGTACCTGTACCTACCTACTAGTATGTTTATACATCATAAATAAATAAAGTTTATTATCTAATCATAAGACTACTATTGAATACACTCTTAACACTATCGGTATCTAGAATAAACCATAAACACACATTTGAAATGAGTAAGGTACATAATATCCCCATATGGAATTTAGTACCCAAGTATTTACTGATACAAAATATTTGTCTATTTATAATTATAATATAAGCTTAAGTTTATATTATATTATAAATGGATGAATGAAAATAGACCGACGAAAAAGACCACCTAGTAAACTTCAATTTAAATATAAATCACATAAATAAAAATCTTAACCATAACATAACTTAATAATTTCACCTACCTATATTCTAAGATCCCATTGCACATTAGATAAGTAGGGTATATCAAGTATAAGTTGGAGTAGGTAGGTAGGGTTTAACTTCCTAGTTACTACGGTTGGTATCAAATATCAGTAATCATAATCAGTAACGATATTGGGGTATTTCAGATCAGATGCAAATGTGGATTAAAAGTGTTAGAAGAGAAGAAGCTGTCCATGTCCATAGTCTATAACTATACTAGGTACTTATAACCATGTCTATTATATATATTTAAACATCAGCAATTTTCCTTTGACAATTTGTTAAACGAGATGCTTACCTGCCTACCTATACCATACTTAAAATTAAAAGTCCTCAATTTTCTTGGTAACAATAGTTCTCACAGAGCTACTACTTTAACGGACATACCTATTAACCTAGATCCATATAATTATGTAAGCAAACACAACAATCGGACAAATCAGATATCTTTCACCCTAAAAATAAAGAGTACTTAAAACCTATTTAATATTTTTTAACAATCTCAGTATCGTATGAATTTAGCCATTTACTTTAAGCTTACCAAACTATGCTGTCATAATGAAAAATGCCTTAATTTTCCAAATTCATGTAGCATGGATTATATTATGGAATGGATTATAGATACATAAAGACCTTAAAATAAAGCTAAAGAAATTATTCAGTTCGACTCTTTTTCAGGATACCTAACCTAATTAATAACTAGGTATTTTACTTTTACCCTTATTACGATCATAATCATAATGGATAATAAATTAACTAGTAGGTAGGTAATAGTCATTTTTGATTTATTGTAACTAAATATTAAATATGTAGCATATTTCAATTTAAAAAAACATGTTTAAACTAAAATTAAAATACAGAAGTTTTATACACACCACACCTACTTACTTTTATCTTTACTTTGACCTTGACCTAAGCTTTTTAAAAATATTACTTGGGCATCCTACTTCACCTTAATCATAATTCGTAGAAAAACGCTTACTAGGTATTAAATTAGAACAATTTACATAATTTAGCTTTGAGCATCAATTAACGACCATCACCACCTAGTGGTAGATTTTGAATAAGTTTTAAATACGCAAATTAATACCTAAATATTAATAATTTGATAATTTTTCATAAAATACTTTTCATTTACCTAATATACCTGAATTATAATTTATATACCAAGTTTCATTTTACTTAATTACCATTATTATAATATATTATATTGTACTAGAACACTTGATTGGTTTATGAGCTTTTTTACGTGTAAAATAACAACAATAAATAATGAGGTAAAAGTAGTACCTAATTTAATAGTTGTTTACCTACAGTATACAAGTACAACAGTCAGCAGTTAAAGATAAAACTAAAACGCTTGATAAAATTTCATATTTACACTAATCGCAAGTAAGACTTTCCGAACAATTACAAAAGATTAAAACAATTAAATACAAATTGGATATATAAAAACAAGAAAGAGACAAATAAAGGTTGAAAAATAAAAATGTAATATTCTAAAAAATTATCTAATCATTTTTCTTTTTTCAAAACTTCAAAACATAAAATAAAAGTCTCACTATTACTACTCACTTTCAAATTAATTTACCTACAAAAATAATCTGAACCTATATAGGTAAATAAGATTTTTTTAAATGTCTAGTTGATACATCTTACTTACTAGTCTATTGCTTACAGTCTACAGTATAAGTGTATCAGTATAATAAGTTAATAAGTCACTCTCACTAGTCAAACCAAGTATTATCTATTCAAAAAAATACCTTACTTATTCAAAAATACCTTACTTAAAGTCCAAAAATTCAGACTAATAAAAAATATTAATAAAATATGGCTCTCAACTCTCAATTCAATACTTTTAAAAGAATAGGATAGTTGCTTATAAGATAAGCTTAAAGTAAGACTATTTCAAAATCAAAACGGTAACAATTAACAAAGATAAGGTAAGATGAGAATTTTAAAGAAATGTCCAAATAAGTACCTAGTACCTAGCTGCATTTTCATTTTTGCTAGAAGTAGAGATGATTTTAAGTCCTGTAGTAAGACACTAGTATTTGTAAATTATATTTTAATTAGAAATTTATATTAGTTTTATATAAATTTACGCAAATTTAAGCATGAATATCTTACAATATAATGAACCAACTCCACTGGAAGTAAACATGAGAAATGTACACCACCAAGTTGCAAAACCAAAAATGCCTTTGAAGACTATGCTATTGAACACCTGTGTTAAAATAATTAAAAGATTTACATTATGCAAATCTTTATATCCTAAATTAATTAAGATTAAAGCAGATTTTGACCACTAGTTTTTTAATAGGATTAGCATTTAGCAAATTAGCATTCTACTTTACTCTACATGGTAATTAATACTTTTCCTTACATAATACATATCTACTATTTTTCTAACTACTATTATTATTACTATACACTACCTACTCACTAAACTTAAACTACTAATACATTACTCATTTTAGAGTTAAGTCAAGAAGCGTTAAAGTGGCCCAAACGAAACGAATTTTATATTATTTCAGTTGCAATGCAATGTAAATGAACGAATGCAAAAAGTCAGACATTTTGAATAATCTCATTTTAGAGTTTAGAGAGTTCACAAATAGATTAAACGAATAAAATTTTAATTGCCTACCTGTTTGAGAGACGAAATAGCTATAGTAAAATGTTCAGTAGCCGGTTTAAGAGCATCATTTTCTGGTAGGAAGGAACTCAAAGTTGCTGGAGCAGATGTATTTTTGTTTATTTCAGCAGACTCGCCCCAACTACCAATCCAAGATCCTTCACCTAGGAATAAAAATTTATTAGAATTTTCTTTGCGTATCTACCTACTGCGTATAACGCGAGAATTCAATGAGTATTAATTAAATGAGCACCTATGTCGGTATAGATAATAATAATAATAATAAAGTTATTTATAAACTGTTTTAAAACTTAACTGCTGATAAACTCTAGTAAATCTCAAATAAGAATCTTAGTGATCCCAAGCACAAAATATAAGTACCTAATTAATTAATTACCTAACATTTAACTGAATATTAAAAAAATTAAACTCTTACTTACCCAATGTTTTATACAAGAATGTACAATGAAGAAGAATAACACAAGGGGTTATATATTGTAAGGCAACGATGCACAAATAATAATAGATCCCTGCAACTTGTTTTTGAATGTCTGTATTTAAAATACGTCCAGCATCTTTTCTCTGTTCAATAAGTCGATCTTGAGCAACATTTAAAAATGATTGAAGAAATACCGGCATGAGAATAAAACGTAGAAGAACTAATAACAAGATTAAAATCAATCGAAAACTATCAAACGTTGAATCAGTCATTCTAAAAAAAATATTAGTTTTATAAAAAATTACAAATCTTTTATAAAAAATGACAATATTATAAAAAATTAAATTACAATGGTTCTCCATTTAAACCAAGTCCTGTTTTAGTAAAAACCTAAAAACATGTAAAACATTAAAATTCCTAAAGATGAAGAATAGATAAATCCTTACGTCTCTTGAAATTGGTCTGATCCATAAAACACAAATGAATAGTGGAGAAGCAAAAGATATATTTATAATAGTTTTAAGAAAATTTCTTCCTTCACAATATTTTAAACTATTAGAAAAATAAATTTTTTTAGAAACTAACTAAAATAAATATCTCAAATTAAAAGGATTAGAATTATTGAAAATAAGTACCTATCATAAAACATTTTACTCATCCTTATTCCAGAAAAAGTAAATAATCCTAAGAAAAAATTTATTTAAATAATTATTACTTACCTACATTAATTATCATAAATTACCTCCCATTATTCCAGAACAAACTGCTATTGAAAATTTGCAAATAAGCTTTGATGCAGGACCACTGAAAATTAAAAGAAAAATAGATAATTTCACCGTAAAATAAAATATTATTAGGTTGATATATATTACAAAAACGTATACTTACGCAGACGGGAGATTTTGCATTTGTAAAAATTTTGATGCATTCTCATAAAATGATCTAAAGATGGTAAAATAGGTCAAAATGAATAAAATAATCAATAAGTAAAACCCTAATAAATATAGGTATGCAATTTTAAACAATTAAAGCTAGACATGATTGATTTATCATGTTCTCGATAATATGCTTATTATGCACATAAATAATTAGTTTAATTATAATTACAATTACCTATAAGCAGGATCAATGCCAACTTCCAAAGTTTCCTCGTCAATTATTAAAATTATCATCGCACAAAGTAAGTACCTGTAGGGTTTAATTATTTGTAAATAATTAACATCAAGCTCATTTTAAAATTAAATGTAACTTACACAAGACTCATGACTAAACACATTGTTCGTTCACCAATAACTTCATCTCCTTTAAAATTCAAATTTTTAAATCTTTAAAAATATTATTTCAAAAGACAGCAACAGCATACAATTGTAAGTTTTAAAAAATATTCCTTGTATACCTACCTAATCTAGGTAATTAGTAATTATAGTTTAAATAGATTAAATAAAAAATAAATAATGGTCTCTTATTTTATTACCTTTAAAATAAATTGAAGTAATTGTAGCCAAAACTTTACTATAAATAAAAAATAATTACTTGTTTTGCAACATTACTATTACTTAATGTAATAAAATAAAATAATTATAGAAATTACACGCATAATCCAAGGGCCAAAAGACACCAATATATAGAAAGATTCATTTCCAAATTCATTTCATTTTGTGTCTTAAATAACCAATAATATATTTCTGTCCCTGTATACACTAAGCTAGATTAAAATAACAAAATGGATTTAATCATTTGTTAATAAATTAATATCAATTCCATTTTAAAATTAAATGTAACTTACCTCGCGTAAATTGAATAGTCAACAACATAATGATATTCTAAAAAGTATTTTAAATTTGTAACTTCGACTTCTGAAATTTTAACTGAATCAAGCTACATATACAAACTCAAATTAAATAATTGTTTAAAAATTATTTGTCAAATCAAAAATATGTAGGGTACCTGTAAATTTATACTTTTTGGCACATGAAAAGTATTTGGGTTTTTTAAATCTGGATTTACTTTTCCTTTTCCTTTGCCTTTTTGAGTTATATTTTTAGGAACTCCTCCAAGTTCTCTCAATTCTTCATCTTTAAAAAGTTAAAAGTTAAAAATAATTATAGTTATTTTTACACAGTCACAAATATAAATGCAAGGACGCAGGAATAATTTTTACTTTGAAAAATACACAGTACAACAGACATATATAGGTACATTACCTGTAGGATGTAGATAACGAATTAATCTTAAAATATAAAACAGATTTAGATTATGATTAAAATCAAATCTCATTTAAATTATAATATTATGTATAGGTATGTAGTTAAATTCTTTAGGTAATTGTATAAATACCCTGTATTGCATAAAAGCCAAGTCGCTAACGAAAACTTGGACCCGAGTTTTGAAATAAGACTGGCTATAATCATAGAAAATGCTAATTGTACTCCAAAAATTGCCTATTAAATTTTTACAACAGAAAAAAAGGATTAGTAGTAGATATTTATTTATATTAAAAATTAAAAACAACTTGATGCTTACTGTCTGTGCTTAGCTTACCATTTTTTAAATTTATATAACTATGTGGATAAATAAAAATTTGATGTCGGTTGGTTGATGGTTGTCACTGTCACTGTCGTTAAAAACTGTGTATTTTTTCTTATTAGCTTGCGATTTTCTTGCTTCAATTAAACCAAAAGGTGCCTAGTAAATTAATTAGGATCTCAGAATTTCAAATATCATCAAAATATCCAGTCCAGTGTCCAGAAATCTAAAAATGTAAGATAAATTAAAATATTATAAGGTTAGCAAAATAAATAAAAAAGAAAATAAATAAGTAATCTATTCATTTAATTCAGTTCAGAAAACCTGATTATTGCCATATTTTTACATGTATTAGTATTACTTATGAATCTATGAATAGTTATGGATATGATATGAGGCTAATAGCAAGGTTTTCAGAGGTGAATTAAATGAATAAGGAGAGAATCTTACAGTTAATTGTTAATAGTCCAATCCTGTTACATTGACGCTGAGCTGCTACTGAACCGCTTGACCTCTAATTCTAATTCTGACTTCGACTGCAGTAATAATCTAAAATTTAAAAAAAAATACCAAAGACTAAATTAAAAAAGCAATATGGTATATATATAGATACAGTATATAAGGTAGGTAATTAGAGTTATAATGGGACTTGTATAGTATACTGCTGAATTTAAGTTACCGGTACTGGTACTCGGTACAACTTAGTTATAATATTAGGATTAGATTTTAGATTAGGTAATAAATTTTAAAATTTAACTTACTTTCTACGTTAATTTTGGGAAATACTTTTAATTTTGATTAAAGGTACTTTTAATTTTAAAGTACCTTGTTATGTAATGTAACAGAGAGTATTGTTTTAAGTTGAATCTTTAATTTTTCTGTTAAAGTGTTACTTGCAAATTGCAATGCAGACGCAGAAATAATAATATGGCTGTGGCTTAATCTTAATAACTTTTGATTACGTTAAGTACGTTAGACGTTAATTGAGATTCAGATGAGATTAGACGACTTTTTATTTTTTTAAAACAAACAATTTGCAATATAAAATGATATTTTAAATTCTTAAATTAGGTATTACATAAGTATAATATTGCATAATAGTAATAATCGTAAACTAAATAAAAAATTTAGGTAATTTAGGTAAAATTTAATTTTTAAAAAATTAAATTTAAATTGAGATGAGATGAGGATTTTTAAACTTTTTAACTTTACCTCTAAAATAGGAATACCTCTAGTATGTATTTTTAAAAAACTAGTAATGTAAAGCCGTCCTAGGCTAAGCTAGGGCCTAGCAAGTAAGCGGTAAGAGCAAGGAGCAGAAGATAATTTGTATTTTAAAAAATTTCTTTTAACAGGTCAACCGGAAGTTGATATTGCATTGACAGGATTCGATTGTACATTATTGTAATCACTTTCAGAGCAGCAACTTATAGTAAGTTTACAATAAAAAAAATATCGAATCTTGCTTTGTTTAGCTTCGATTCGAATAAGGAAAATGCATACTGCCTCTTCTACAAGCAAGTTAAGAGTTAAGAGTGGGGAAAGAAAATACCATGGCTGCGAACGCCAGACTGCACACAGGGGCCGGAGCCGGAGCTGGAGCCGGAGTCGGAGCCGGAGTCGTTTTTGAGAGTACTAGTGTGGACTGATGCTGAGTAGCATGTCTGACTGCGCAGGTAGATAATAATCTTTCGCAAGTCTTGCGCAGCCAGACATGCCACCCAGTCTGGCGTTCGCAGCCATGGTATTTTCCCCACTCTTGCTTGTAGAAGAGGCAGTAGTATATGTACATATTACATATTATACAGCTAGCATTAATATAGAATAGATAGTGAAGTGATTTTAAATATCTTTTTTACGCAGTATAAATAAAATGAAAGTGAAAGCATGTATGTTTGCAATTTATAATTACAACTAGGATTTAATTAACTCACTAGAAGTTGATTATAAATTGTGCGAGCAAAGCATCGAAAACGTCTCAAGTTATTCCCCATTTTTTAGGGTCAAAGTCAAATTTTTGGTTAAATGGATATCAAATTCGGAATCGCCGACATTGATTACCCCAAAAAGTCACTTAAACCTCATTTTCGATTTTTCCCATTTGATTAACATGGAGAACCCTTAAATGGTCATGGAGACCCCAAGAGGTGGGGCAATCTGAAATTTTTGTCGACGATGCACAAACAACTAGCCCCGGTCCTTTATGCCTTTGGTCAAGATAAGATCGGTCCAGTAGTTTTCGAGTTATGCCACGAACAATCAGACAGACGGAAGAACGGACAAGCAAAGTGCAAGCAAAGTTGAATAATAATAGGTGCTCGCTTCGCTCGCACAATACCTACCCTCCCTCGAGCGACTAATAAAAATTACACATAAAAGGGTAGGTTTAGGTATTCGGAATTCGGTATTTATCTTCTACCTAAACAAAAACAATTTTTATTTAAATTACATTATTGAATTCTGAAAAGTTAAAACACTGTTTTATTAACTAATGAATTGTAAGGTAATTTTGTAAATTACCAATTAAATAGGTATAGTATACCTTTATATAATACTGACTAACTTAACTTTTATAATATTTAACTTGCTTATGTGCAATGTGCATCATTTTTAGTTTATAGTTAGAAAAGTGAAATTGTTTTATTATTGACTGTTAATCAAAAGTACTTTCTGTGGTCTAATTGTATGACCCTGCTGTCCTGTAACCTATGGACCTTTGCCTCCTATGACATGACCTTTATAAGTCGAAGATATTTCAATGAGAATTCAAAATTGAAAGAAATAAGGTAGGTAATTAAAAATTGTAGGAGTCGAACCTACAAATAAATATTATAAAATATCTGTATTTCATAATATTTTACTAGTGCCTGTGCCTGTGCATAGTACCTACCTAGGTAGGTAGGCCATTTATCAATTGTTTTTATTTTAACATGAGACATAAAAGTCATAAGAAAGACTTAATAAAAAGATAGTATAAAATAGCTGAGCCTGAGCTGATGTTAAAAATATATGAAAAAAAGACAAATGGTTCTTGACCTTCATCCTCTCCTACTATTCCTGCCAGCCTGCCTTCTTAATAAGATCCATTGATCTATTTTAAAGTAAAGAAAAAGGGACTTAAGAAGAAAAAAAGAACCCAAATCAATATGCCCTATCCTATGCCATATGCTATCTACAGTCTACAGTACCCTACCTTAGAACTTTCAACCTTGGGCTCAGGATGAAGGATGCTTATTATCGAGAAATGAAAACCAGATTTTCTTCTCGATCCCATAACCAAATGGGAACATCTTTAAAGTTCTCTCTTTTCTCTTTACTTTGTATTTTTGTGCATTACATACTTAGGTGCTTGTGCTTCAGCTAGTATTTTACAATAACCACCAACTTTTTCTATTCAGCTGCTGTACTGTTCAATTCTGTTTTCCATTTCTAATATTTTTTACAGAATCAATATTTGTTTCTTTTTCTTTTAAACTACAAATACAAAGTATATAAACTACATACACTACACTATTCTGTAGAACCATATAATATAATGTTAATGTTATAATAATTTGTATGTATGTATGTTTTCTTACATATATATTGCATTGGTTAATGAATCAAAGTCATTTCCATTTACTTGAGTTTACTTAGTCATTCTTCTAAACTAAAGATAATAATAATATCCTCTAATTTTAATAATATATAATATTTATATAAAATATTTAATTTCAGGACCTATGCTTGACTCCTGAGTCCTGAATAACCGTAACCGTAAGAGGAAAAAACAATAGTTACAGAGATCTGTTCTGTGGGTTAACTGGATCTGGAT
Source organism: Nanhermannia cf. coronata Gr-Ori-00579 (assembly GCA_034699045.1). Classification (NCBI taxonomy): domain Eukaryota; kingdom Metazoa; phylum Arthropoda; class Arachnida; order Sarcoptiformes; family Nanhermanniidae; genus Nanhermannia; species Nanhermannia cf. coronata Gr-Ori-00579. Next base: position 11,559 of record JAQIXA010000610.1, read on the forward strand.
AAGAAATATGAAATCAAAATGATCAATGAAGTCGAAGTTTTAAAAAAATAATTTTGTTTTGGATGAATAATTTTTTTAACCATTGCATGCATACATTATACATACCAGCAACAAAATAATGAATGAAAGTAAGCTTACATTTTACATTATTTATATTTCAGTAAAAAAATTATAAATAATAATTTTTATGCGTTTGCATTTCTCTAGGTATAACGTCTAAGGACTATTGTACTAGACCAGTACCAGCAGTTCTTTATCCGGGTAAATTTTAGTTTAGGTATATGCCATTTCCGCCGGGTGTGTGGGATATATTATGTGAAATCAATATGTATCTTTAATTTTTTCATCGTTTACTAGGTACTACATCTACATGGTACTACTCATGAATAACGTAAAACATTCAGCATTCAACATATACGATCAAAACAACTAAAAGGTCCTTCATTCATAATAACAACTTGATATTCTCAATTCTACCATAGTCTAACCAATTGACCAAAAGACCAATGTAAAGTAATATTATAAGAACATAAGAAAAAGAGGAAAGGGAGAAACACATTTTGAATTTGAGAGACTTCGACTGTTGTAAGTTCCATCCCATTCATGGACTTTAATAATTCAAAGAGCCCCAAAGCCCGAAGCACGCTTTACTTAAAAATCCTCTAATCTTATTAACTGATCTATATCCAATCCAAACCAACCCATATATAATATATAGTAAACTGAATCTTTAAAAATAAAAAGATTTTAGGTTTTTTAATTTCATTCATTTTTATTTTTTAATCTGATGGTCCTTTAAATTATTTTTAAACACCATTATGGTAATGGTATACGGTATATGGTACATGCATGTGTTCTATTTTGATTTACCCTTTTTCCTTTTAAAAGACAGAAAATTTGCATCTTGATATAAAATCTAAAAAGAATAAAAAATCACGCAATGCGTGCAACCAAACTGTAAAATGAGCCTTTTCCTTTTTTCTATTATTTGCTTTAGTTATGTACAAGTTCCTTTTGTTTTGAAGGGCTCATGTCTTGGTCTTGAAGTCCCTAAAAGTTTTACCTTCTTCCTTCCTTCCTTTACCTTCCTCGAATTTCAGAATTTTTATTTCATTAAATTAAGATCCATCTTGAAGTGCTTTTGCCTTCTCTATTATTATTATTATTATTATTATTATTGTTAAAGGACTTATACATGTATCTTATACATGTCTCTGTACATGTTATATATTGTTAGTATTTAGTTAGTATTTAGTTGCCCATCCGTGTCTTGTCTATGCCCTCTGATCTTAGATTTAAAGGCATTGTGACATTAAATGTTTATTACTATCACATACCTTTTTGTATATTTTAGTGGGACTGGGACAAAGTGAAAACATCTGAATTTTCTTTTGGCTTGGCATGAGGTTTGAGTTGGGCCAAAATTATATATACGTAATACTAGTACATACTAGGCTTAAATCCAGAGCCACCAAGGTGTTTGTTCTTCTCAGGGACACCTCGATATCTTTCACAGACGGTGGTCTTTTTCTTGTGAATGATATCTTATAGAACAGAAAGATTTACAATTCTCAAATAAGAACATAAAGATGCAGCAAGAGGAGCAAAAAATTTCAGGACAAGCGGCTTTCTCTATTTAATACTAAATACCCCTTGTTTTGCTGATTTCCAGCTTGCAGCCTGTTGCTTCGATCGGCAATGAAAATTTGTTTTGCTCTATGTAAGTAAAAAGATATACATACTTTAAATATAATTTAGGTAATTTTTATTATGCATGAATATTAATATTAGGGAATTTATTTATCCATCTTTTCACTCATGTAAGAATATCTTGGACACTTACATACTACATACCTACCCATTTAATCCTTTTTAGGGACAAGGAATTTCAATGTCTCAAAAAGAATATCGGAAAATATAATGATCGATCTTTTTTGATCGATTGAAAGCTTTTTTTTTTGGCAAAAAAATATTCTTCAGAATCTCAGAATCAGAATTTAATTCATTTTGAAAATAAAATTATGAAAATTCATACAAAATGGCATCCCAATTTAACCTAAGACTTAAGAAAGACCTAAACCCAAACCCAAATACGAGAGAAAAATAAATTTTTATCAAATTAGGTTATAGAATAAGGTAATAAACACCTAATTTTAGGTGTCTATCTGTTACCCAGAAAATTTCGTGGTTTGTTAAAATTTATGATTGGGACAATATGTATCTATAAGTTAACTCCTTTAAAAATAAACTAGACTACCTAGGTAGCTGTAGGCTGTAGCTGTAGGTAGGTAGTAGGTACCTAGTATAGTTGAAAGTTATAAATGTGTAGTAGGGTATTATTTTGTCGTAAAAGAAAAGCCATAAAGATTATAGTACCCTACCATAAGTATACCTCAAATTGTTGTATTTTTACTACCCAAATGAACTAAGAACTAAACTAATCATTTATTCTTATTATTCTCCTTTTTTACTTGACTAATGAGGGTGAGGTGATATGATTTACGATACGATTACGAGATCTTTAAATACAATATGAGAAAATATTCGGGCTCTGTATGTACTATCGTAGAATATTTAGGCAATGTAATAGGTAGATGTTGGTTTATGTATGTATATTTAGATTCGATACCTAAATATATGGGCGTAAGTCATGCAATGTTGTATTGGTCACTTAATACTAAAAAGCAAAGGTTATAGGTACAAATTATAATACACTGCTTTGCATACTTCTAATATATAGGTAATCTATTCAATGAATTAGTTAATAATTTGTAATTGCAATTGTAACACGTCAATTTTTGTCTATAATATAATTAGTTAATTAACGAGTTTGAGTTTGACTGACTATTTATTTGAACTACCTATGCTTTTGCCTAGGGGCTTAACTCTAATCTCTCAATTAATATTCAAATATAGTCCTAGAAAACTAATTATTTTATTAGATTCAATTACTAATACATTAAGATACATTGTCTGTGCCTGTACACTTACAAATCTAGCAGTAGAGGTAATTATCTGTAATGTAATAAGAATTAGTTGATTTATACCGATATCAGCAGGTATCTACTCTTATAATATATGAACTCTGCCAAGTGTCAAGTAACTAGTAGAATAAGAATACCTACCTCCAGATAGTAGCTAATGGTTTATAAATAAGTTATAATTAGTACAGTACTAGTGCAGTGCAGTACCATAGCTTGTAGTATGTATACCATACTTACATACCTACGTAGATAGATATTTAGGTAATACTTAATAAATGCTATTTAAAATTATCTTGTAGTAAGTAAAATATGTAGGGTATGTATTATGCATTGAGATATGTTAGAGAATTTGACTTGTGGATGGACTTTATTCTTTTTAGAACTATAGCATAATATTCTGTAGAAAGACTTCACAGAAACTTTACAGCATAAAATTGAAAGGTCGTAAAAATTTATTGCCTCAAAATTGAAATAATTTTATAGCCTCCTTAGACCTCCTGGTGTTCTAATAAATCTTTTTTTCAGGTGACATTTTCGTGAGTGTCCACTCATCAGTGTCCTTAAGTGAACAAAAAAGAAGACAAAAACTGACAATCGAGAACAAGAGAAAAAGAGGTGCTCGAAGTGCTCACAAAATTCAGGATACGAGTAGTACGTCTTAAAAGATATTCTTTATTATATTTTATTTTAAGTTTAAGTCAACTTATACCTATCCTATATTTTAGTAGTATAGTTATACTATACACGGTGTTCAATAATTAGCTTGACAAGGATTATGCTTTGAAACTTAATAGAGCTTTCAAAATTCAAAATCCATGTATAAAACTATATTTTTATATTTAAACTTATAGAATAAATAATTGAATCGAAATCGAAATTCTCAATATTTTTATGAGATTTTAAATTTTTGAAATTTTCAAAGCTTACTCCTTGTATAGTTTCTTTCCGAACACAATGTAAACATATAACCGATATTGTAGTATTTTGTTTTCTCTAGATCTGCTTTTACTCGAGAGATTGTTAAGCAGAAACCCTTCAATTCTTATTCTTATTCATCTAATTTGTAATCTTTTCAGGGTCCTATTACAAAGTCAATGTTCTAATATATCTCTTTGAGAATTAAGAAATAAGAATTCAACTACAACGTGGTGCCCTGTCAATATCTCAATTTGTCTATTCTTTTGTTCTTTTTTGACCTGACCATGCCAAGACAGAATCAGAAAAGTTTAATAATATGATATTGTTATACATAACTTCTAACAGTGCTTCAATTAAAATTAAAAGAAATTTGACTTGTCTTGAAAATATTTGAAACGGAAATAATATAGATCCCTTTCTATTCACATTTCAACTAAAAGTATTAAGTGAAGTTGTTCTAGTGTCAAAAAATTATTTTTTATAGAAAGTTATGTATTACTTCTACTATAAAGGAGGCTCCAGAAAGGCTTCAGTGAGGAAAAAGAAATGGGCCGGACTAAATTTTATGATTATGATGTATAAAATTGACTTATTTTTTATATAAGTAATGTTAACTTTTCTTAAAATTTTATATTTTTATCTACCTTTGTTTGATAGGCTTGGCTTGACTTGATACTTGATTTTAAAAACAAGGATTTCTCCCCTATTTTCGTCACTTACCAGAGAAGTCCCTCAAGTTTTTTTTAGTGTTTTAACATTAGGTAATGAAACCTACCTATAAATACTTTATAAGAATATATGAATATGAAATGAATTATGAACATGAACACAGCATAAACCATCCTACCAACAAGAACTCATATTTGTCCTTACTCGTACTTTTTAAAAATTCAAAAAACTTTTCTCAAGACAGAATTTGACTTTTTTACTCAGAAAACAGAAGTTGGTAAAAAATGAATCCAAGTGGAAAGCTAAGGCAGGTGTGTTTAATCTTGCTAAGCTTGAGAGATGAAGTGTGTTAAGTAAAAACTATGGACCGGATGTAAGTGTATACACGTGCCTTTTTCTCAGGACTCGCGTCTTGTCCATATCTTCAAGCATAGTATGCAGTATAATTTTTCGACTAAATGTAAAGTAAAGAACCCTTTTTTATTTTCCATAATAATATAATATTTTTTACTCTATCTCTATAATGAAACATCCGAATATATAATATATGTATATTTGTGAGAAAACAACTTAAGAAAAAAGGGAGAGAAAGAGATAGAAGATTGATGAATGCTTGAGTATGAATGTATTTTTGACGAGTAAGTGTGTGAGAGTAAGAAGAATATGAGAAATTAGGGGTGGCTGGGTGTATGATCAATGAAGATTTATATTTTTCTAAATATACTTAAGATTTTTATTTTTATACCTACTCACTATATACCTACATTATAAACATTTAAGTACTCATATTCATGATATTTTTTGTTAAATTTTGTATTAACTATAGGTGCGATCTCCTTTTCCTTGGCCGAATACGAGCAAAATGCGACAGCAATACTGCCTCAGGGATAAAATTGTACTGTGTATCTACTGGCTGCTGAACGAGTAGTAAGTACTGCTGCTGGTGCTGGTAGTAGGGGAGAATCAAAGGTAGAGTTGAGTATACACAGGAGCTGAAGTTGGAAAAGCTTTCAGTTGTCAGAGAGATGTGCTACAGAGTACTTACGTTGTTCCTACTTCTCTTAGGCTTCTGGCCTTCATGGGTATGTACCCTTAATAAGTTTTAAAATATTACATATTTATCTACTACAAATACCTCACAAGGCAACTTCTTAACTTAACATACATACCTACTATCTTTTTACCTTTTTCCATGTATTTTACATTATAATACCCACTATTTGCTCTACATGATCTTGGAGGAATATTTTTGTGTGCCTTCTTAAGTGATTTGTTTTTTTGGATTTTGGATTATTGATTGTTTTTAAAGTGATTTGTTATTTACCTTGTCCCCTCAAGTTTAAAAACTATTATATATCCTTTTTCTACACAGCATTTTACAATTATACCCTTTGAAAAAAGAGAACTGAATAATAAGAATAGTCTCTTTTAATCATAGTTTTGTACTACTTAATACTACTACCCATTTTATTTGAATTTGTATATAGCCAAAATTAAAATAATCATCATGTATATTTTCGGTGGAAATCAAAAAAGTGTGCTAATAGTGTGTTGTGTTATGCTGTGGATATTACAGGTCGAGAGCCTTGGTGGAGTATTTGAACTAAGGATTCTTAATAGGACTGAACCCAGATTAAGAATTTGTGTAAAACATTATCAAGTCTCAATTGATCCAAACCCTCCCTGTTATATTGGAGAAGCCTATTCGGATAATAATCAAACCCAATTTTCATTTGAGTTCAAGTTTCGTTGGCCTGTAAGTCTATACACGCATTTATTCTGTAAAAAATATAATATATTCATTTTTTTTCCCAAAATAATAAATGAGGAGAAATATTAAGAACCATATTAGAGTAGATAGGAAGAAACTTGAGAGAATAGAGAAAGATAAAGATTGGTTTATTAGATATGATATTGATATGAAGTTGATAATAGTTTGAAGAATTGTGACTAGTAGGTACAACTACTAGTCCTTATAGTAGCTTATCAAAAGTTGTGAAGAGTTAACTAGACGAAGAAAAAGGAAGGAAAAAAGTAGTTACAATATACCCATATGTAGTTAGTTAGTTATGGATATGTAGTAGTTAATAGGTAGTAGTAGTAAAATAGTAGTCAGTAAAAGATTATTTAGGTTTAAGTTTTTGTTGGAATCGTGACCTGCAGGTCAATAAATAAAAGCCACGCCCCTCACGATCCAGTGAGTCTACTTTTTCTTAGTTGGGGGTCGGACTTTCTGATCATTTTTCGATTAAGAGAGTATTTTCTTTCTATTCTGGCGCGAGACCGATATTTTATTTTACAACTCTTATTATAAACCCGATATGCAAATATGTAAATGAGAAGCATTTGTTTTTATTTAAATGTCTATATATGAAATGAATAGATTGCATTCAATTTTAAATTTGTAACTTGATTCTATATTTGTACTATTTATAGTAGGTTAGGTAGGTATGCATGTATAGGATTGAATTGATTTGTATATGTATCAAATTTAAGACCATTTTTTTCAAGTAGGTAGATAGATAGGTTAGGTAAGTACTTTGTTTCTCATTCTTTAAATGAGAAAGAATGAATGATATTTTAAATTCATTGGCCTTATATATCCTTGATCGATAAAATGTAGACAACAAAAGTTATCCATAAGTTATTAAGTTGAGCTTGAGTACAATACTCTATCATCAATATTTTTGATTTTAAATAATGGGAGTAGGTAGGTAGTATATTATAGCTTGAACTCAAGATTTCGAGTATAATTTAAAAATAAGAAAAGTAAAGTAAATGTTGTGTATGTGCGAGTTTGTGTAGTAGCTAGTTAGAAAAGGTAGACTCAACAGGTAAAAATGAGTACACCGTGGGAACAAGTAACAAAAGAACTAAGAACCTTTTTTTTCTTTCTCAAAAGGGTACCTTCTCGCTCATCATCGAGACTTGGGCTACGCAGAATGGTGAGTAGTACTAGTAATACTAGATCCTTTGAAAATTTTATATAAATATACATTTATGTAGGTACTCTAATTCTGAAACTAAATTCTACCTATATAAATATACCTGATGCTATATGTACTTTTCTATATCAAATCTGCTGATATATACCTTACCCTTAAGTCACCCTTCTTACTATTATTATTATTGCCGTAGCTTTTCGTATAAAGCCGCGAAGCAAAGCTGTTGCTCAAAATTTCAGAAGCAACAGCTTTACTTTATTTTATTTTTATTTTTACTAGTTAGTATTTAGTAATAGTATTCTGATGCTGGATATTATTGAATTGAAAGCAAATCCAAATCCTGCCTGCCTCACTTATATAAGACCTCACTTGGGTCTTGGTTTCTCTCTTTTCTGACTCTGCTCTGCATGTATGTTTTTTGACTACTTGTATTATTTTATAGTACAAGTTACAAGTACCTATTGCCTATTATGATATGATGTATAAAGCTTTTCGATATGCTGCTTAAATAAAGTAAACTCTTAAAAGTAAAGACTTTGAGGAAAGAACGAGAGAGAGTTTGCTTATGCTACTACTTCTCTCGTTCTAACCCTCGTAGGATCGCAGGAAACAGGAAATCTCATACTTCCTCTCTTGATTAGGAACCGAGTTTGAAAGCCTGAAGAAAAGAGTCTCAGTACAACAATTTGGAGATATCGGGCTGGAGTGGAACAGACGCACCTACAATGACCTGACCTACGAGTATAGAATCATCTGCCTACCGGATTATTATGGCGATTCATGTGATGTGTTCTGTAAATCAAGGAATGATAAGTTTGGGCATTATTTTTGCGACAGAGGTGGAGAAATTCGGTGCCTGGAAGGTTGGTCTGGGGACTACTGTGAGAGGGGTGAGTAACCAAGTTCATTTTTTATGTTTTTTACTTACTACTTACTTATTACATAACTACAGGCAGAGGGTTCGAATTTGTATAATATATGTATTATAATGTTAATGTTTATATTTTCCATGTGTATTTATACTATTTATACTACTAGGTTATGTCTTATAGGTACATATGCTTTTTTAAGATTTAAAAATATATATCTCTACACAGATATCTAGGCAATGTATACATTTACCAATACAAACTGACATAGTATTACTCTTACTACGAGTCAGTAGTAGAAATAATAGTAGTAGTAAAAATATAAAAAGAGCTTATGCAGGGAGAGTGAATAACTAACTATAAGCTCTGTTTTAAAGCTAAAGAATCGAGATATTAGGATATAGAAAAAAGATAGGAGAGTATGTATATGTATGTAGTAGTTCAATAATAAGGCTATGAGGGAATGTGCACTGAAATGGAACGAGAATTCCCACATTGAATTTAAGAGGGGACTCGAACTTTTTGGTCCGTTCGTTCAACAGTTGGTCTCTTCGTTGAGTCGAAATATGGATAGAGAAATGGAGAGTTTTTGTAAAATTTTCAAACTTGCAGATGTTCATAGGGCCAGCTGCTAGTTTCAGGAGGACATCAGAGTCTTTAAGCGTGGCTCTGTCTCTACGGCACGTGCCAGATGTGTTGGTTCCGTTTTAAACTTACCAAATGTTCTATCATGTACTAGATGGATAATATAATATTTTCGGATTTGAACCCGACCCTGAGCCTTCATACTTTTACTCTTGTGTATCGCCATTGCAGAATTGTTGTTGTCCTTTTAATTCCCTTTTCCCCTTACATATCCCGAGAGCCGAGTTTTTGAGTATAGGATTTGCTGCACTAGAGTTTCCCTTTTTTAAAAATAATATCACTATTACATTGCATTACTATTACTACTGACTGTCTCTAATAAACATGCACATGAATATTGTGACCAGTAGAATTATTATTATGATTTAACCCTCTAACTAAATTTATACAAATACATAACATATATTTGTCTCTTGATACATATAACCAGTCAGTCAGTCATTCTACTTTCTATCCTATTATTCAATTCAATCAATAATGCATACACTACAAATATTATGCTGATATATTAAAATCACAAACGAACCGCACTTACATTTCAACTACTTTTTTCACCCATTTATAACTCCTTCTCATTTGAAGATAAGTATTAAGTATGTATAAAACCACCCTCATTCCCTTTGGAGCTATGAAATGATCTTTAATCCAAAATTCAAAATCAAACAACTATGAATTTCATTTAATTTTGATATATCCCTCTGGACTTTTGGAGAGACTTTTTTCAATCGATTTTTTTCTAAAAGGCAATTTAACCGTTTCGCTTTGAGTACCTAGTACCTATAATAATTTAAAATATCGAAGTCGTATCATTTCAAATCATATTTTTAGATTTAAATAGTCATTGTTCATAAGAGTCGAGTAGTAACTCGTTTGTTTTATGTAGGTACATATTATATACTCTTACTCGACTCCTTTTTTCAATTCTCTAGAGTAGCATTAATATTTCTTCAACTTGAAATCATTTAGCGGTTTTAGTCTTCAGAAGCAATTCAGATTTTCCCAGGATGAGGTCTTTTACTCATAGTTTTAAATTACATTTCTCGAAAAACTGAAAATTTTAAAATTGCCTATTTAAGTTCATTTTAAATCCCCTTTTGATTTTATTTATGCGTACGGTCATAGAAGTAGTAGAGCTTGTTCTTATTCAAGTTAATAAAATATGTATTTCTATGTACAACATTGTACATAGTATCAGTATCTGTACCTTATATATAATATATGAATAGGGACGGAAAAGGCTCAATGTCAAAAACCAAACCATGGGATTTTTGAGACTAAATTTTGTACCTTTAAGAATGAGAATATTTAGGTATAAAGTATAAGGTTTACTTATTATTATGAATCTTGTATTTAAATAACCTCTTTCTCTTGGTTAAAAATTGTAATCTTGGTAGTACATACTACATACTAAGGGAATTTTATTAGCTACTTGCTTTTAAAAAGATACTAATATCTACCCAAAGTATTTGTATATAGTAGAATAATGTGAGCCAGAAAAGTTTTAAAGTTTTAAGATCAAAAAGAGATTAGATTCAACATTTTTCTCATCCGCAAAAGAATTAGAATTTGTATTTGCACTCAATCTCTTACACCAAAAAATTTAAACTCGAATTACAGCAAAATAAGTGTACTTTTGTGTGTAGTAGTAATAAGGAATATTCATCTCATCGCGAAATCTTTCATTAAATTCACATTACTTGTACTAATATTCATTTTATTATTCTGCTACTACACACATTAGAGGGTATTATATTGTGATTTATGATAAAAAAAGGAAAAAACATGTATGGTACTATATTGTTACATGTGAGTTAATATGTTTGTTAATGACTAGAGAAAGAAATTCCGATTTTTTCTCAGCTTTTTAAAATTATTATTTCGCCATATTGTATTACATTGTACTTATTAGCGGTGCCTTGTAGAAAATATCTACTACATACTTACCTTCTATACGAGTATTTATTTTGGATCTTAATTGAAATTTAAAGAAATGCTCGGGGTTTTAGGATATTCTATTAAAGTAGTACAGGAGGAGGCTGGGTAATGTTTTTGAACTCTTGTTACTTACTTACTTATTTACTATGTTGAAATATATCAGTAGGTAGTTTGTGAGACCGAGATTAAGATTTTACCCAGAAAAAAATCTGTTGCAATGGTTTAATAAAGTAGTAAAGTAGCTTGTTGCTGCTTTACTTTTTTGGTTTTTGGCTGATGGCTGTTGCTTCTTGCAATAGTACCAAGTACCTAGTAAGTAGTAGTAGTTGGTGGTGAAACCTGTGGAAACGGAAACACATCTGCAGCACAACATAGGCAGCTGGGTAGGTCAGATCCAGCTCAGGAGTTTTTGGAAACATCTGTCGTTCATATCCATCCATTTTTACTATGTACTACTTTGAATCTACTTTACTTTTTCTATTTTTATTTTTATATCGACCCATGTACTATGGTACTTTGGTACTATTTAGATAGACAGCATAGATATGTACACACCGGGCTTTCAGCGCTACCTTTACTCGGGTTTAACTAGAGAATTGAGGACAGGAGAGAGAGACTTTTAAATTTCAAATTTAAAAATTCAAGTCTCCCTTATACCTACTTTCGATCCCTTGATATTTGATCCCCTCTCAAACTCACAGGACAGGGCTGTGATTCTGAGCCCTGAGACATTTTTTATTCATTTTATTCATTCATTAACTTATTTTTTCCATTTCTTGAATGAGTTAATAAGAATTATGTGAGAGGAAGGAATAAGGAGAACGAGAACCAATCTGGAATTTTAAAGGCTTCCCGTGTGTACTTTTAAATCTGTTTTATGTAATATACTTGAGCTAGGCATCCGTTTTAATCATGAAAAAAATGGAATAATGCAAAACACAAGAGAAAAAAATAGGTTTAGGTTGGTAGGTACTTTTAAAGGGCACCTACTGAACAGTACCTATTGATTCTGAGATAAAGTAATCTTTTTTCCAATTTTCTCAAGCCCACTCCCTCACAATTTAAAAGTTTTAAGAGTTGTAATTGTATTTCTCCCATCATTTAATGAATTTTAGTTCATAGTTCATATATATTCGTACATAGGTAGTTGATACGAAATATGGATAGGAAAAAAGAGATTAACCAAGTCCCTTTTTTAAGTCCTCAAAATCTATTCAAATTCCAATTCAAGCATCATAATGATAATCCTTCGATTTTCTCATATAGTAGAAAGGATCAAATGAATGAGTCGAGACGAGTATTTTTTTATCAATTGGCAAACTAATTGAATTTATATACCTCCTACATTGGAGTAAATGTCCATATCTCAATCTATTCATCTAGCACGTAATAATCGCTCTGCACGTACATAATATTAATACTAGTATTATCGCTATCATACACCTACTTACTGATAGTATAATTATCGAGGACTAAGCTAAATGACTAAAACATTTGCCCCGTAATTTCCTCTTCTTGTTCAACGAGCAGGCGAATGAATTTGTCGGTTGAATGATTCTCGATTAGAATGATCTTTTTTCACGGTTTTTAAAAAAAGAGGAGGATCGATAAGTAGGCATCATCAGCATCATCAATATATATTCTCTCATTTTTTTGCAGTTGATAATCTGATTTCCTTCCACTAATTTGAATATAGTACTCGTACATGTATAATTTAACACATGAGTGAACTGTGTAGGTCTCTTAAGGGATCTTATCTTTAATTTGTACTTGCTGTTGTTCTTGTCCTCTTTTTTTATATGATTTATCTTTTAATTCTTGGAAATTTATTTTATCATAACACAAAAAAAATAATGCAAAAAAGAAAACTATTTAGGTTCAACTTTAAAACATAACAATATTAATATTATTCATAAACAAAAATATTATTTATTTGATATGATATTTAGTAAGTACCTACTTATTGAAAGAATTTTAAGTTTTACTCTACTTAAACTGGTATATTATATACCCTACTAACATTCTGTATTTTATTTTAAAAAATATGATTCAAACTCTAACGAGATTAGATAGCAGCGTAAAGGCTTGAACTAATTCATTAAAAAATATACAGACTATATACTATGTACTAGACAATAAGTTTTAATAATCTTTAGAGGCTTGGGCCAAATTCTAAATACTTTTAGAACTTTTGCAAATGTGACGCTTGACTCTTAAACTCAAGAGGAGACCGTTTATTCATCAGCATTTGATAGATTAAATATTATATTTTTCATCTCATTCTCATATGCAAGTAAGTAGTAGCAGCAGGCAAATAGAAAAACATTCAACAGGCGAAATGGATTTTGAAATGCATAATATACAGAATATACGTATAATGTAAATAGGTATTTGTATGGGCTTTCTTTTCTCTACTTCTCTTCTTTGATATTTATCCGGAACAAATCCTCTCAGAAAAAACGGTTCTTGTCCTCTCTTTTCCGTCCACCTTTTGAACTAAAACTTAAAAATGAGTCAAAGGTATACGTACATACATACATAGGTAGGTATAGGTATTCGTAGAAAATAGAGGCAGAGCTCTGAGCACACCTACAAAGGACTACGGACTACCTATAGATAATAGGCTGGTAGGATAGAATTTCGGACTTTGGGACTTGGGATTATATTCTTAAGAATTAAGACGGACGACTTCTCGTTATTATTAAAATTAAGAGACTAGATGTGTCAAGATATAGTTGTATAAGTATTTAAGTACCTATATACTTTGTGCTTAAAAATACTTTTTTTTGTCTTTTCATTATAGCTCTCTGTACTCCTGGTTGTCATTCTACTCATGGATTTTGTAGCGAACCCTTTTCCTGTGAATGTCATAGTGGGTGGGAAGGTCCACTGTGTTCTGAATGCATAAGGTATCCTGGTTGTAAGCATGGGACTTGTCAGAAACAATGGGAGTGTGAATGCCAAGAAGGATGGGGGTAAGTTTATTGAGATATTTCTATCTTTAATTTGAATTTGAATCATATGTTATTGATAAGAATAAAAAAGAATGAAAGTTTTAGAAAATTGTCATCATTATATTGCTAATTTTTACCATTTGTTGTTCTATTTAGGGGTCTATTTTGCAATCAAGATTTAAATTATTGTACAAATCATAAACCTTGTCGTAATGGAGGAACATGCTTCAATACGGGACAAGGAAGCTATACATGTAGTTGCCCGCTTGGTTTCGAAGGCCAAGATTGCGAGATCCGAGTAACTTGTGGCGAATGTAATAATGGTGGAACTTGCAGGGTAAGCTTCACAATATTTCTTAACAAAGCCAAAATTCAAAACAATAAATATCCAAACACTAGTAGCAATTATGTATTGAATAAATTAAAACGTGCCCTGATTACCCCCTACTATTGTGCAGTTGTAGTTTTTTGAAAAATTTAATAGTAAATCATTAAATCATAGCAGTACTAGTCCTAGTAGTAGAGTAATACATACCTAGTAGTTAGTGGTGAAATTTTAAAAGTCAATTTAAACTATACAATTGTCTCACTTTTTCACTACACACATATTATATTTTAACTTCTTGAAATATAGATTTAGATAAGAAAGATCAAAAGATCAATATCCTTCCCCTTTTATATAATGTTATAAATATTTCATTCAATATTACAACAGAACCAGAACAATGTAATTTTCCTTTCTCTCTTATTAACTTATATAAATCGGTATTCTTTATAGAATAAGTACCTAGAATATTATATTTACCCTTAGTCAGCAGGTATTCAAAATAATTTAACTTCACATTGATATAGGTTTACAAAATTATAGATAGTAAAATGAAAGAGCCTAAAAAGACAATGCTTTTTTCTTTTCATTATTCTAGTAAGTAGGTATTTGAGAATGAGTCGGTCGTATTTGTATTATTAGTTTATGATTATGAGGAAATAGATGTATATTATGTATGTATCTCGAATAAAGTGTTTAAAATATAGATGATGATGTAGTTTTAGCTTTAGGCTGTATGTTCTTCAGTTACAGTGGGAAGAACCCTTAATTTAGAGCTGAGACTGAAACCCTAAACATAAATTATACTTACCTACCTAACTTTAAACTATCTAATGTATTAAATCTCTAAGTTGATTGACGATGCTTAAACACCTTTTAATAAATTTGACAGGAGAATAAAACCAATGCTTTCTGCCAATGTCCAGAGGGCTTCACCGGAATCAATTGTGAAACAAGGCTTTTAACTTGTACCGAATTTCGCTGTCGGAATTCAGGTATCTGTAGAGATGGACTTGGAATGAAACCTTCATGTGCATGCCCGCCTGGTTATGGAGGTTTAAGATGTGAAATCCAAATCTGCGTCAATTGTACAGGTACTTGATAAATAAACTTAAAAATATACATTTCCTTTACATGCTTTTCGAATGATTAGAGATGTTTTCATATGCAAATTTGATGTTGTTAATGAGCATTTAGGCGTGGGAGACGTTTAAAATGTTCAAAGTTTAGAAATGAATGAATGAAACTCTAAAATTTGTCTTTTCTATTTGTAGAATGTCACTGCCAAAATGGATTTTGCAATTCAGAAGGAAAATGTGTTTGTAATCCTGGTAAGTAAATACATTATATTTTAAGAATTCTTAAGTACCTACCTATACTAATATAAATATAAATGAAACAAAAATATTTCACAAAATATTGATTTGTCATTTATTATTTAAAGAATTTCAACTAAATCCTACTTTTCTTTTTTTCTAAATTTGTATAGGTTTTACCGATCCCCAGTGTTCAACTGCAGTGAATCTTTGCTCTCTTCATCCCTGTGCTAATGGAGGCAAATGTACTTCATATCCCAATAGGTATGTCACTTACCCTAATTTTTGTAAACTACTTTATGAAAAACTCTTGTGACTAATTTCATTTTTTTTTAACTTTTAGTTTTAGATGTGAATGTGTTGGACCTTTTAAAGGAATAGATTGTTCAGAACCCTGTAATTGTTTAAATAATGCTCCCTGTGTGAATGGTATGTGTTTGTGTAAAGATGAGGCTCAATACGGAGTCTTCTGCAACGAGACAATGTTAAGTAGGATCGAAGAAGAATTAACGCCTGAACATATTATTTTAGTAATCACAGTCAGTATAAGCATCCCTTTACTAGTTATTATATCAGTAGCAATAATTTTAATCGTCAAGAAGCGGAGAAAACAAGAGCAAGTGAAGAACGATGAGCTAGCTCGAGTTCAAAACGAATTAAACACCGTTCAATGTTTAGAAAAGAAATTCTCATCGCATATGATACTTAATTCTCTAAATCCACCTAAATTTAGTAACTTAGATTTAATACAAGGAGTCGAGCCCAACTATCTCAAGAGGTCTTTCTCCAGCAGCAGGTAAAGTAATTATGTATAATAATAAAGATAACCTCAATCTATCAACTATTCTATCTCTTTAGTTCTAGTTGTACAAGACCTTTTTTTACCCTAAACTCTTAAACCTACTATCCTATTACCTATATTTTGAAATTTTGAAATATTGAGTGAGTAGTATAGGTAGTAATATATTACCTAGGTATATCCTTATTCATTATTATTATCTACTTCTTTTAATACTTTTATATTAATACGTAGGCCCTTTTCTTCTTGACTCTTGACTTCTCTACACTATACTGTCTCTCTTTTTTATTCTTCGGTGAACGAGTTTTATAAGTTATAATAATAATAATCAGTGTACTTGTATAAGTATGTAGTAAGTTGATAGAGCGAGAGAATCCATGCCTTTATTCCTCCTTCGTCTCCGCCTTGGAAAAATGGAAGTTACTTTTTTTGGCTCCATATCCATATGCAGTCCATATGAAAAAAGTTCATATTTTATTATGTGTACCACTATTAAGTATTATGAAATGAAGGAACAAGTCTTTCTGATTCTAAATAATTTGAAGTTGTTTCGAGCGAGAGTCGAAAGGAAGGAAGAAGGCTTGAAAAATATTACACATTTACTACTACTACTCTATATTACCATCACTTTTATTATACCTACCTACTACCTACTGATACTTATGTAACTTTTAAAACTTGAGAATCGAGGATTATAATTTTAATAAGTTTAGAAAAATTAATGCTCTTTTATGTCTGTAATACCCATTTTTATCTATATAAAATGTAAATTAATACTAATAAGTTTTTCTCTTTTTATTCACAGCGACTTATGCCCTGATAAACCTGGACATGATAGGCGAATATCAGATGATCATTTTGTGAAAGATGAGCATTTTGCCACTCAAGTTTAGACTGGTTCCTAACTTAACTTAATTTTATATTATGATATGATTTTTTTACCTATTTATTTAGTACTTTATAGTATATATTTATATGATATACCTATTTACCATAATTTTTCAGACAAGAAATCTAAGTCAAAGACTATGTTAATATTTATATTTACTATTATTATTTCAGTTAAAGAAAAAGAATTGTTAATTTTGTGCAGATTACTGATACTTATAAACGTATAAAAAATATATTAAAGAAAAAAATATGACTTACTAATGAAATCACAAACTCAAGAGGTTTTCGATCATTTCTTTTTGATAGATGCCTAGATAAGTATTTGCATTTAGTTTTTTAAATAAATTTTTGCAAAAAATGCCAACGAAATTTTCCAAAGAACAATAGGAAGTGATGTATTAAACAGGTGCATCAATTTAAATTAAAGGGGTAGGTTTTTTTAGGCATCAGTGAATCATCGAAGTGTATAATATACATACTTATATAGGTAGAATAAAAATGCATTTATTTTTAAAGAATGAAATATAAAATAATAAAAAATTATTCTTTGGAGAATATAATTTTTTTATTCTTTTAAAGCTCGAAAAAGTACCTTGACTTTGACTTGAAAAAGCTACTCTATATCTATACCATACATACTTCTAAAGTATAAAGCTAAAGTCATAATATCGGCCATAATATGCATAAAATATAAAATAATATTATCTTTTAATACTTTTAGGGCTTAAGGAGAATATTATTACTTTACTCATACTCTAGGTATTTTACAGGTAAAGGCTTTGTCCCGCTCGTGGTGGATTTTGTGAAGTTTGAGAAGAAAAGTGGGGGTATTTCCGGTGGTGGCCGTAATTAATTCCTTAAGGGGGTTTTCTTACTTCTTTACTTTACTCATAGAACTTCTGAACTCGTAATTTTATTTAATATACCTACCTTTTTCTATATGTATTTTATCCATTCCCTTAAAGTTAAAAAACACAGTACTTGTACTGTGTGAGCTCAAGGTTTTAGCCCTAAGGGTAATCCTCTGATTCGGAAATATATCAAAATTCAGATTAAACTTAAACTACATAAAATATCCGTATGTATACTTACCTTATACCTATGCGAGATACCTGCAAGTTACAAGTGTAGTTAGTTATAAGGTCTTAAGTTTTAAACTCGACTTTTTGGCTTTTTTTAGGGAAGAAATGAAGTCTAAGGGGGAGGGGAAACTAACCACTGAATTGCTTCCAATTTTCTTATAATATTTCTATGTACTAGATAGTTTACCTAGACTTGAGTAAAAAACTAAGGGCCTTAATCCTTAAATATAATAGTAATAATAATAATAATAATAATATTATCATCATCAACCCTCTCATAATATGTATCATGTTCAATGCACTATTACTTATCTCTTACCCGCCCTTAACTACCCTAGCCTACCTATCTCTGAGGTATATCTGAGACTTTTGACTCGGCACTGACTTTGACGTTTGTAGTCTACATAGTTTTGAAATAAGAATAGAATTTGTCTTTTTTATTATTATTATTAGTGTTTTATATCTTACTACTCACTCACTGACTCACTACTACTACTACCTTGACTATACAAGGTACATAGTAATACATATAAGTAATATGTAGAGAAGTCAGAATCAGAAGTGAAGTACCCTTATACCACAACACAATTGGTCGACCAATTACATTTTTACGATTAGAATTTCCAAGTTCAAGACTTGAACTCAAATTTTTATGAACCCTGCTGAACCAAGTCTCGGGGCTCGATATACTCTTTTAATGCTAAATCTAGTCATTTTCAATCAATTAAGTAGTTGTTCAAGATAGGTATGTTTATTTTCAGATTTTTTTGGCTACGTTACTTATTTTTTTAACATTTCTAATCTTAAAAAGTTCAGTCTCAAATTTTTGAATATTAGCTAATAAGTAGGTAGGTACTCTTTTCTATACAATGTATCGTAGGTATTAACCTAAAGATTATCCTCGAATTGATATCGAAAAAATTAACTTAAATTTTTAACTTAAATTAGGAATACCCTACATGTCGATCTTTCAAAAAAATTCGAAATTTTAGTGACATTTTTCTTGTAGGTATCATTTGTAGCTTAATATGGAAAGGAAAGCGGGCTATAAATACTCTAGTATTTAGTTTCAATCTATATCTATTAGATTTCGAATTGGGAAATTAGAATTGACTGACTTTCGCCCAAATTTTATTGACGGACGGATTTTTATGAATTGACCGACCAACTGGCTTACAACCCAAGTACTCGTAGGTACCTGTTTTCTCAACTTTTTGATGAACCTGCTGTAAATATCTCCATGAATTTTATTATTATTATATCCCTATCTCCTAATTCCAAGATGATCCTGACTATTTTATATTTCTAGTTAGTTGAACATGAGGAATTGCGCCCTTTTCTTCTCCTACCCTACACTACCTGGGCCACACACAGGTTCGAACCAAAATGAGACTTTTCAAAATCCAAATCCAAGCCAAGTAGAAGCTTTCCGTCTCTCTCGTGCGGAACGTTGTGGATTTTTTTCTTGAAAAAAAATTATCATTATTCTTGAATATTTTGTACAAACAGTACAAGAATGGGTAGAATTAACTTACAGGTAGATATTTATACATCTAAACTACTAACTACTTATAATTTAGGTACATATTTAGGTGTTAGCTTGTACTGATACTGAATGGTTTCATTCTCATTGAGTCCCTTGTCAAACTCAAACTTTAAAAGAGAGGAAAAAAGTATCCCTTGATTTTGAAATTTTAGAATTTCAAGTTGATGAGCACTAGAATGAGTTGCCTTAAAAGAAACTTAAGAGGTATAGAAAAAAGAGAAAGAATGGAGAATAAGAAGTAACTAATTGACACTTTGTATATATTATATACATAGTAGTACTTCTATGTATGTATGTATGAAGACATGAAGTACTCAGTCATCAAGAAATTGAAAAAGCTTTAATAAAGGTGTAGAACGTAGTCTAGAATTATTTTCTATTTATCTTAACTCATCATCCGTCTAACTCGGCAGTATTTCTATTTAATAATTCTTACTTTTTTTACCTTACCCTCTTCATAAAATAGGCATAAATGAAATGAAATAAATGAAATGAAATGTTGGGTAAGTGTAGGTACTGATGCCTAAGTAAAGTATATGTAAATGTGTAAAAAGTAAATGTTAAACGTAGGCATGCTTTTCTTATTTTTCATGGCTTCATGTAGGTAATAAGTAATAATAAGTATAAATAGTGTGTAGTAAGTAATGTGCTAGTGTAAGTATAGAGAGGTGGTTAAGTAAGTATTTAGAATTATATTATTATGACTATTAAGAATGGAAAGATATTTATGCACCCACCACCAAATGCTTTTTTTAAAACCATCATGATTATTTAGACTTTTAGAGGAAGGACCTTAAATATCGTGGATTGTTATGTACCTACCTATATATAAGTACTTACTAGTAAGTATGTAGAGTCTCTAATGTCTTTTTCTTTGCACAGGAAGGATCGCTTATTTAAAGAGTTTTAAATTTTTGTGAGACCCAAATGTCTTATTACTACTTTTAATACCTGGGTAAGCTAATACAAGCAACGAAATACAAAGTTTAGAAAAAAATACAAAGTATTATCTAAATTGAAATTGCTTCGTACTTACTGCTACTACATAACATTACATAAGTATACTCGATATATCGAAAAAGAATCTCAAATCAAACTTCTACAAACGTAAAAATATCTTTTACATAAATTATGTAGGAGTATATAACTAAGCCGATTGAATATGTAAGGTACTCCAAAAATAAATCTGAATTTTAATGATTGGGAAAATTTGTCATATAAGATTGGTAATTGGGTTCAAGAACAAAAATCTGGATTTGTATCATTTATTAGGAGTAATAATTTTAAATATCTTAGCATCTTACGAATACGAATAGTATTGAGTATTGGCTAGTAGTAGTATCTAATTGTCATATTTTTAAAAAAAATGAAAAGTGTCCCTTTGCTTGCTTGTAAGGTAGGGCTGAAGAGTATTCGCTGGCATGAACTTACTTGAGAATTGAGTCATTTGAATTCATCTCTGTGGTTTTGGTTCTATGTTTTGGAAAAATTTAAAAGAAAGAAATGATTTTAAATGCACATATTAAGCGATAGATATTTAAAGGTTTACAATACTCGTATATAGGGATATCTATATAGGGGACCTACAGTCTACAGACCGTGTCAAACAGTTTCACAGATCAGATCATCATGTTCGTTCTCGTGATTCTTGCTCATTTCATTTCAAATCTTTCTGGATATAAAGTACAGTATTAAATAAGGTAGAGCTATCTTGCCCCGGCTCCAAAAAAACCCTTTTCAAAGGTATGCAGCAATAATGTTATACTTACTACATACATACCTACTACTTACATATACATATGTACTGATATGTAGGTACTGGCGTAATACCTACCACCAAGTCTCACAATCTCTCAAATTCAGAACTTCCCATTCCAGTAGTTATACTTTTCAAAGTAGATAAGTAAGTATATAAGTTAAGTAATAGCAGGTATTACAAAGGCATTTGGATAATATGTATAGCTTCTTTTACTTAACTATCTTATCCTGTAAGATTGCTTCAGCAATGGTAACTCGTTTTTTCCAAATATTTTCCTCTATCTGTAAAATGAAGCAAAATTTTAACTAAAAAGGCTAGCAGTTGAAATCATTGAAAACCTAATCGACTTTGATATCTTTAAAATTTTCAAAAAGTAAAATCAAATTGAATTAGGTACGTCCTAAAGTCCTAAATTAGGTACGTATTTTTAGAATATAAATTCCAAATTCTGGCAAAAAGACGATTCTTTCTTCTCATTTTCAAAACAAGCAAGATGGGTCTATGTTTTCGAATAACTCCGAATAAAAATGGGATAAAATCTTTTTAAGATTTCGTCTGTAAAATTCAAAAGTTTTTTCTGAAACACATTTTTGACAAAAAAAAAACTCGTTTCCATCTGAGAGGCTACCCACCTGAGTACAGGTGTATTAGTATTAGTATTAAAAAGTTGAGATCAAGAAGAAATCTTTCAGTTCTCCGTATAAATTGGTTTTTTTTCTTTGGTCACGACTTGAAATACCTTGAAAAAGCAAAAGTATCTGATTCTGTAGGTATACTTTATACCTACTATGTAGTGTATGTACTTTATACAGAGTACATTCTACCGACTTCATTTCAAAATTCAAAATATCCCTCGACGGGAAGTCCACCACATTCACAGATATAGATTTAAATATACTGGAGAAATATTCATAAAGCTCTACTACTACCTATTCTTGTAAAACAAAAAAAAGTACATTTTTGATATCACTACCTACCTACATACATAGGTAGGTAGTAGGTACTAATAAAAGAATAAAAAAAAGTACAATCAACTATCACATTAATCCATTTGAGTAGTTATTTTTTAATGGATGGGCGACATCGACATCATAAAATAAAAATTTCAAGAAGCCAACTTGGCTTTTCCTCATATCTTTCAATCATTTCCACACTTTCGAGTGTAATCAAATAATAAATTGAGCAATATCTTTCATTCTCAGAGTAGACCCGACCGACTGTAATTAAATCCAAGTTCTTAATTACTCATCTATTAATACGATCAAAGCAAAGGTAAAGATTACATCATATCATACATACATATCTTGCTTTGTAGGTATAGGCATAAGTGTTTCTTCTCCAAAAAATGATGTGAATAAAAATAAAAATTTTCTAAAAGTTCTAATCTAAATTTAAAATGTTTCTCAAATTTCTTAATGTACCATATGTACCACAAAACCCCAGAAATTCTCTGGTAATCCTCCTCCTCCATCCTTTTCTTTTCTTTTAAATCCATCAACAACATGATCTAATGGTAAGATCTCTAAAATGGTAAAACCATAAGAACTGCCAGTATTATATCTGTATCTATCTGTAGGTATGCACTATATAAAATTCTTTTTATTCGCCGATCCTTTAGATCTTTTTATTATTCTCATCATAGTGATGGTTTGTACTTTGTATCTGTAACTCTGTACTAGGTATACTACTATATATGTAGGTATCTACCTTCAATTAAAATGGAAATAACAATTAAGCGACGGAAGTCGCTCTAAAGCTCCAGAGTGTAGTCGAGATTTTACAGAAGTAGAAAAAAAAAGTTTTAGATTGATTCCAAGACAAAACAAATTCAAATGTCATTCAGTTAGACCCCACCAAATATAAAGTACTCTACCTATACTGTACAATTACATAGTACAGAATTCGAATAAATTAATTTGGTTTTGAACATCTTGAAGGTTCATTTTTTTAAAGAAAAAATTTCTAGGTTTGTATTCCATATAATTGTCATAATCTGCATTTTCGGTTAAATATACAAATCAAGATATTTCTCTAATGTTTAAAGTACCTATATTGTAAATATGATTTTCGAGTTCAAAATTACGTTTTCAGTTGACCTAGAGGTCTGAAATTCTGAAGTATATTATTTGAAATACTGTTAGGTATATTAAGAGATTAGAAAGTACTAGGTACTTATGTTTAGAAGGGAACTTTTTTCAAAATTCTGCAAGATTTGAACTTCTTTTGACAATTTCCTAATATAGATTTTATTTCTTAATTTCGTTTTAGATATATGTAAGGTATACCCGATTATTGTAAAATTATAAGTTCATTCAAAAGAGCTAGAAATCTAGTCTATTATCAAATTTTGAAATTTTATGCCTATAGTACTGTAAAGTTTGAAATGGACTGACAGATAAATAAGGCACTATTGCCCTATTTAGCCCATTTCTCTATGATGCGAGCTTTGTTGTAATGTCTTATAAAATCTTTTTATTCAAAACTAAACCTATTAACCAAATCTAAAGTACATAAATGCATTTTATTTTATTATTTTCTGTTATGCTGCCTAAACTTGAGACTTTCAAAACTTCCAAGTCGAGACTTAAGAAAGTAGGTACCAGTAAGTACCTACTCTAACAACTGGTAATTCGTAATGTGTAACTTTTTCATTTTCATTGGTTTGGATCATATCGTACTTTAATTTTTTTAGTATTTTTTCTAGTAATTTTGTATCGTGTGAGTGAATTCGAAATAAAAGTTAGAGACTCTTGATTCTCCAGTCAGTCTATCTATTATAACTTAAAGGGGTATAGGTAGGGTACTGAATAACAGGTAGAATCAACAGTCCAAATCCAAAAAATAAAAATAACCAGAATCTCACAGTGAGGAGTAATACTTAATAATAACCAAGTGCAACAAATTTCATCTGAAAAATTCAAGTTCAACTTTTTTTTTCTCTTCTACTCTTTCAACTTTTTTTTAAAGGCTATCTTTAGTGAATACTAATCTTTTAAGGGCTCTCTTAAATAATATTCCTCAACCTCAAAAAATCAACCTACTGACTGCTTGCCAGATATGTGCATACTGGTAGTTCTTGTATAGTAGTAATAGTAGTACTAGTTAGCTGTAAAAAAAAGTAGTCAGAGAGAATAAAAATAAGTGTTGGATAAAGGATAAAGATGATGATGATGAAAAAACTGGATGCCTTTTTGGTAATGTTGTTGTGGTCGGTTTTTGAAAGGACTATAAATATATACTCGTAGGATAGGAGTCCTTAAGTATATTTACGTAGGTACTTGATTCTGGCTCTGGTACTGGTAACGAACCGACCGTCAAAACCAAAACACTCATAAACCCTCATATCTTTAGATTCTCATAGACAAAATTCATATTCAAATCTTATTTAATGATTTTCTTGAACATTTCCAGATATTAGTCTAGAAATAAGTCTATCTCTATAAGTTAAAAGACAAAAAGTTTCAAAAATACTTTATCCTCAAGTTCATATATAAGTTTTGAAAACAAATTTTTGCAAAATTTAAGCTCTCTAGTTTCATAGTTTCAGTAATACAATTTTCAAAATTCTATAAAAACTTGAAAATGTGAAGATTCATAGTTTGAATTTCGATCTTGAATTCGTTTTTCTAGATATTTGAGCCTTTAACCTAGTGTCCAAATACTAGGTTGAATTTTTGATATGAAAGACTGGGTAAATCAAATGTATACATACTGGTTGATATATAGTCTGATCTTTGGAAAGACCATTACTTAGCTTATATTGTTATTACTCGCTTGCTCCTCGATCTCTCGCATGCATCTTTCAGTTCAGGACTCAGGATCAGATCTAAAAAAGTACAAAAAAGTTCCCTTTTGGTTCAACTTGGCTCGTTCGAAAAAAGTGAATTCATTTTTCCCAATTGAGAATCCTTACTCAAAATCATACATCAGTAGGGTAGTGTATACTTATATCTATCTATGTCGGTAATATAGTAGTAGTGCATTCGAGTTGAAAGTCGAAGCTCAGTCAGCTCTTTTAAATTGAAATGAAAGAGAAGGAGGGCCAAAAAATCTTCTAGAGAGAGAGATGAATTTAACTTTCATTATATTCGGATGTACAACATATTTCATCATTTGCTATATATTCAGCCATGCCATAATATACTGCTCTCGAGTGCTTCTGAGGTTCCCTGCTTACTTACTTACTTTTCATTTTAATAATATTTACCATTTACACAAGTAAAGGAGTCTTCAATCCAAACATATTTTTTAAAATTTGAATCCAAAAAAAGCAAGAAATTACTGATTTATCGTAGATTAGAGTTCAAGTTTAATGTAACTAAATCAAATAATTTTAGAATTTTTTTGTATATTAAATGGGATTAGACTTGAAATTGAAACTACTCATTTTATTTAAAATAAAACCTTATTTACCTACCTACCTACTCTGTACAAGATAAGAAATAAAAAATCTTGTGGCTTTGAGTTATTTTTAACTAAAGAATCGGGTTTCTTGTGAAAAGGCACAGATTAAACATAATGAAATAAGTATAAGGTTGGTCCTGGACCGGACTTTTTTCAACGGAGGATGGAAAGAAGGATGTTTTATATCTTGACAGAAAAATATGAAATACAGTCCAAAGCCAAGTCCTACTTTACCTATTTAAGTACTTACTAACATTAGATTGGGATTTTTATAAGGACCTACCTACTACTAATACTAGTAATACATATAATATGCAACTTTTAAAAGTTTTAGAAAATCTTATCCCCTATTTTATGTCCGCGTACCTTTGGCCAAGGTTTTGAATTTTGAAAAAAAGAAGCTTCTCTTTTCATTATTCTATAAACATTTTTTTCTTTCAACTCAACCTCTTACACAACAACAGCAGATAGTTAATTCTTTCTATCAGCAGTAGTAGTATTTTTTGAATAAGTATGTACAGATATGTACTTATATTGAGATTGGTATGTTATTACCTGTTATATTCTTTGTATATGTCTACTCTGAATGTGCATTAAAAATCAGATAGTCACATATTATTTCAACGAAACTATTTCAACATTTCAGTACCTACCATACTGATATATACGAGTAAAGTGACACTTTTTGAAAATATTTTTGATTTGGATCAGATTTTGAAAAATGACATTTATACACTACTTCTATAAATTGAATTATACTAATTTCTAATTACGGAGTATTAAGGGCCTAAAAAAATTTGGTATTTTTAGATTAGTAAAAATTTTAGAACGACTGTTTACAACTGGTTTTTAGTTTAGTTTATATCATGTTATTGCAGAAAATTACTTTGCATACTAAACCTTATTTAAAGGCCAGAAACTCCATATAACTCGAAGAAAATTTTCTTTTAAATAATCCAGACGCAAATTTTGCATAAAAAATTTTGAAAAAATTTAAATCTTAAGATACGTTATTGGTTGTAAAATCAAATCAAATATTATAATTAACATTTTTTTGATCAAAATTGCTATTTTGCCTTCAAATATAAATGTTTTTTGAA
>JAQIXA010000611.1:0-38680 GCA_034699045.1 Nanhermannia cf. coronata Gr-Ori-00579
AAAAAGGTCTATTTTGGGGTTTTTTCACCCGGGGAATTTATTACACGAGCTTTGCGTAGCAAAGCGGGCTGCTAGTAATTTATAATATAAATATAGTAGAGTGGAGTGTAGAGTGTAGAGTACCTACTATATAACTATATATATCAATATAGGTAATAATATAGCTGATTATAGCTTGTCTTGTACTCTTGTACTATACTATATTCAGGCATTATTCCCAAATACGATTTTCTATATTTTTTCTTATTTCGTTTTCGTTTTCGTTTTCGTTTCGAAATTCGATTTCTAATTTTTCTAATTTTTCTGATAATTTTTTTGATTTTCAATTTTCAAAATTTTTGAAATGAAAAGTTGACAATTAATTTATTTAATTAGTCCAGCAGGATCAGCAAGGTCATTTTTTTAAGGTAAGGTTTTTGCACATTGTACTGTACTAATTACTAATTACTTTACTTTTAGTTTTTTATGATTCTAATTTACACACAAACATTATAACTTTTACTTTTAGCACCCTGTCGAGTAGTGGTCAAAGGTCAAATTTGACAAATTTACGTTGTATTGAGGTCTAATTTTGCAGATTACTAGAGACTAGTACAAATAAGCAGTAAAAAGCTAAGGATAGGATAACTAGTAAGAGGTGAGTGAAATGTTTTTCTAATTCTAAACTAATTTTTAAATATATGAACCTATCAACTATTATCTTTATCTTTAATAAGTCCTAATTGTGTATTACCATAATGGGTGAGGTTACTATATTGATATTTGAGGTTAGTAACTTACCGTACTATATCATGAAAGCCAATTTTTAGCTTTCATATGTATACCTATACCTAATAAACTTAACTAAAATTGAGAATTATAGACATTACATTAACATTAAACGTACACTTGTGCATGTTAATGCTTAATAGGTAGGTAGGTGCTAAACCTTCGCTACAATATTGACATTGGTCCATGCATTAGAATAATATAAATATAATTTGACAAATGATCTGTAACTTTGTTGGTAAAATTAATTCTTTCTGATTCTGATCCCATTTCTAATTAATTATTATTCATTCAAATTAAATAGACCTTAATTCTTGGTACACTTTTACCCGTAGCACCCAATAATGACTTTAAAAGTTAAAAACGACTAATCGCAATACAGAGGTAGAAAGGTCACAGAATGTCTAGTTTACTTGTTCTGTTAAGTTAGGTTAGGCCAGGATTAGACTTATTAATTTTGTTTGACCGATATATACTTAACATAACCTTTATATATTTATTTTATTTATTTAATTATAATTTTTAAAAATAATATGAAACAATATTTTAATTATTTTATTTTTTTGTATTTTTTAGAATTAATATTGGTAAGAAAAGGAACTTTCTGAAATGCCACGACGACCTAGCCAAGTCCCTAGGTCAAGACGTGTAGCTATCAAAAGTACAGCAAGACCACCTGGTTAGAATTTTTTTATCAAAAATAATTTACCTACCTACATATTAATTAATTAGAAAATTTTTAAATTCCAATTCTATCTAATTGCTCGGTACAGAAATTTAATAAGAATAATGTATATTACTTCTCACTAATAAGTTATAAGAAATGTTTAGGTCTAGGTCCTAGGCCTAGGTACATTATAATTTCAACAAAACTCTTTTTATTTCTATTATCATATGTCCTAGTTACTCCTACTCCTAGTTCTATGCTGCTAGGCTATTTGACATTTTACTTTTTCAATTCATAATAAATATTCCAAAGACAAATTTTTTAGACCTTTTTAAATGCCAATTATATTTTTGAGGCTAATTTTTATGAGGGAGAGTAATTGGATATTTATCTTCAGCACATTTTTAAAGCTGATATAGATCTAGGATCTATAAGTTAGTTTATAATTTTTTTTTAAAGTACATAATATACATAATTATTAATTATCATTATCAATCAAGTCGCGCAAAAGTAACTTAAGTACCTAATCTAATCTAGTAGTTGTTCATGCAATCAAATTTATTTTAAATTAGGTAGGTATTTTGTTTTTTTTGTCTTATCATAAAATAAATTTGAAACATTTGATATTCAATGATTGAATATGAATACTTGATACTTTATAAAGCTTCATTCCAATTTTAATTTCAAAAAAACTATTATTTGTATGTTTATTTACAATTTTATAATGCCTAGCTCTAAGTTTAACTTTACTTTAATATTTAAATCTTCTAATTATAGGTGGGCGAGAAGAAGAAAGATCAAGACCTGCCTCAACCAGGCCTACATCACCATCCTCAAGTGAGGTTTCTTTCGCTTCTTCTGCATCTTCAGGTCGTCATCGAAGAGCATCCTCTAGGGGAGCAGTATCACCGAATCAAAGGCCACCAGCACCAGATCCTCCAAAATCGCCACCAAGAATACAGCCAACTGCTCGTAAGCGCATCAGGCCACCCATTGCGCAAAAAGAGTTCCCATCAAGAAAAAGAAAAGGCGGAAAAAAATTACCTCCAGAAAAGAAGAGACATACTAAAAGATATCGACCTGGACAATTGGCACTTGTGGAAATCCGCAAATATCAAAAGACAACTGAATTGCTAATTCCCAAACTTCCATTTCAACGCCTCGTCAGGGAGGTTATGCAAGCTTTCAAGAGCGACTTTCGATTTCAAGTAAGTTTACTGACATTTTGTGACATTTTAATACGTTCTAAAAAGGTTTTCAAAAATTAATAAACTTTTTTCTTTTTCAGGCCTTGGCAATTCAGGCTCTTCAGGTAAAAAAATATAAAATTTTTACTCAAGTGTTGTCTCAAGTGTTTTTTTACGGATTCAGTATTCAGTTTCAGTAGTCAATTTACCTAATTTGTCAACTCTAACTATAAGTACATTTAGTCCACATTTAGTTAATGATAAAAAAAATTATAGTGACTTTACTCTAGATTCAGATTCCAAGAGCTGGCTGGTTTAACTTTAACTTGAATTTATCAACTAGTTATATTTGGCTATTTTATATTTACAAAAAATATTACCTAATTCGTCAGATTATGAGCAATTTTAAAAAGTATTTGCTGAACCTGTAAGATAATACTACATAAGTATTAGCTAGTATTCTACAAATTCAAATAGTTTCACAAAGAAAATTCAAGAAGAAGCGTATTAGTTTTCCTTTCTTTCAAAATTCAGTCCAGTAAAATTGCATTATTTGTTACTTGAATTAGGTAGTTTTCAATTTTAAAAATATCCACTAATTTTAGCTTTTTTCTCATTTATCATCTCATCATATTATAATATAAAGATTAAATATTAGGTATGTAATAAAATAAAAAAAAATAATTTTATTTTTGAATTTGTAGGAAGCAAGCGAAGCGTATTTAACCAACTTGTTTGAAGATACAAATCTTTGCGCCATCCACTCCAAAAGGGTTACCATCATGCCCAGGGACATCCAATTGGCCAGAAGAATCCGAGGGGACTATTACTATCATCGTTGAGCATTGTTAAAAACATGGACAAAAAATCTAAAATTCTGCACTCTAAATCTAAATGTATTGAAAAATTTCATTGTACAAACCTATTTAAATATCGTGAAAATTAATTTTTAAAGTAAGCGGGTTCAATAAATGTTCTTCTAGGTTTAATAAGTAGCTAAAGGCAGCTGTAGGTAGGTATGTAATATTTTTTTTTTAGCTTTTTTATGTATTATTGTAACTGTATAGTGTTGTATAATATAATTTCCGAATTTAAAAGGCACAAATAATCACCAAAAAGCAGAATTAACTAATAATATTGGTTCATTAAATTATTAGTATTAGTCAGTCTCACTCACTTTTTATACTCAATTTTTTATATTATAAATATATATCATACTTAGGGTTAGCTAATCAATTTAATTTTTAAGATGAAATTAATTTGTTCTGTATTGTAGGGTAGGCTAGGCATGTACATGACATGTAATGTACATATTACAAATTATAGAACGATCTAGTACCTAATACCTACCTAATTATTAAGTAGTTTATGATTCCTCTCTATTTTATATATTTTTTTATTTTGTTTGTCTCGATCTCTCTATTCAATTATTTATTAATAAAATAAGGCAAATAAAAATTAAAAAATATTCTTAAACTCCTACCTGATAGGATTTGAACAAGAGTACCTAGGTACCCTACTTATTTTTATGTGAGTTATTGCAAGCATAATAATTAGAAATAGTAATTTAGTATTACAAAAGTATAATCGTTATTATAAGTTGTATAAATAGGCACTTTATTCTTATATAGGTATTCTTATTAGGTTTAAGCCTTGATATAATTTAAAGAGATATTTTATTAGGTAGGTAGGTTTTATGGTAAATATATAATTGTAAATGTAGCTCAGTAAGTCTCAAATTTCTGATCAAAATCAAATGTCCAATTTATTATTACTAGGTACTCTTCAATTCATTTATATTTATAACTCATTTTTCTTGTCTTCTGTAGATATATCAGTATAAATTATCTTCACATCAGAAGAACATTGACCTATTAAATTAAATATTAAAATTTTCTCCAAAAAAATTGGTGTAAAAAAATACCTGAACTTCCACCTTTGACCAGTTTTTTTGATTTACAGTCGACGACCTTCAAATTTTTGTCTAAACAGATTTCAACTGATAAAAGATACTGTATCGTATTTCCATTTTCCTATTAAATAAAAGTAGAATTTTAGATTTAGTTTAGAATACAGAAGTAAAGCTAGGTATTACTGGTTAAGAAATTGATAAATACCTTTGAATGATAACATTGAATAATTGGAAGGCCCCCATAATTCTGCACGATAGCATTTTCAACATCTTTTACGAAATATCCATTGTCTGGATTTGGTAAAATCCCTTCGTTTTTGAGCATTGAATATAAATCATATTTACTTCTAAATTCAAGACCTTTTTCAAAATATTTAAATTCAGTGTCGAAATAGGATATTTCCGAAGCACAACTATAATAAAATTGATATTTTTAAAATTACTCAAAAATTAGATAATTTTTAGGATTTTTTAACTACCTTCCATGCTAAAAATTGATAAAAAAAATTAAATTAAATTGCTATTAATTGATCTTGACCTTGAACAAATTTCAAAGTACCTACCTTTGTCCATTCATGTTTCCTAATTGATAAAAAATATAGAAAACATAATTTTTGGAATTGCGAATTGAGATATAATTAAGTCTATTCGGAACTGAGAAAACCAGATTTTGATTCACATAGCAAAATGTGGATTTTCAGAACTAATTTAAATAAGAATTGTATAGTATATGCATAAATGTAAAATGTATTACCAGAAATCATTAGGTCCTTTTTCATTTGAGATCTCATACCAGTAGAGATTAAGCTTATCTCGAATTAAGCTTAAGCTGTCAATATTGAACTGGATAAAAATTGATAAAAAAATATAACGAAAATAAATTAGTCTTTATACAAGATTCGTATTAACCTACAGTATATAACTGGTTAGAGTAAAATTAGTATGCTACAAATTGAGGGATAATCTTTTTATTTTTATACCTGGACTTTTGAGCAAAAGTTTGGCCCCTCTGTACCTAATTTGGTTGGCCATATTCCATGTATAGACCTAAAAAAATTTAAATAACATTGGCTAATTGACTTTATACTTTACAATAAATGGTTAACTTGAAACTGACCATATCGAAGGTTTATCCTCGAACTGGCACTTTTGTCCACTTCTGGTTTTGAACTATTTTTGAAGAAAAAAATGTATTAAATTAATACCTACTAAAATTATCTAAAATTAAAATTTTGAAAAACCGATTAGTAAACATGTAAATGTATTAACCTCTTTACAAGCTGTGTATCCCCAATTCTATAAAAATCATAATATCTTATTGATCAATGCCAAAATCTCAAATTATTAAACTCGAACCTGAGTAAATTTCAGTTCATTCCAGGATAAATCAGCAAAAACTTTTTCTTCTGATTCGACTACTTCTGAACTTTTACTAATAATTATAATAATATAAGTAGTATCATTTTACAAAGTGTGATTTTAAATTTTTTAATGAATATAATATATCGATACTTACCATAATTGAAATATTTGGAAAATCACAGTAATGTAAATAACAAACTTAAGATCAGTCAATTTCATTCTTTGTCTGTTTTCTCGAGTTTAATTCTCGAGTAAGTAAATGGAAAATTCTTGACTTTGATATCTGTTGCTTTTTTTCCTGTCAAGTTCAAGTTTAAATGCTTAAAAAACTAACTTTCTATAATCTACAGTATTGCGCTGTGATTTTGTAAAATTCAATTTGATGAATGGTTATTATTAGGATAGAAATAGAATAAAAAATAACAAGTTTACTTTAACTCTCTACTCTACACTCTACCTTTATTATTAAAGATCTTAACTACTCACAATTAGAACTAGATTTAGATACGTAATTAATATAAATATATATGTATCTATGAAATTATATAGGTAATGTGATAGCTAGCCGTTCATGATAATGATAAGTAGGTAGTAAATAATAAAGTCGGCAGAACTTGCGACTTGCAGAAGAACATCAACATCTGATTTTTCTCAAACTCAAAGGTTTTTCCGCTTTTTACAACTAAATAATACGCCCCTTATACTTATAACGAGAGAATGTACTGATGTATTATGTTATGTATTATGGATTATGGATTATGGATCCAAATCCAAATATCAGATAAAAAAAGCAGAAGAATACTGGGTAAATAGAGATATCATTCCCTTTCCCTAATGAAATGAAATGAAAGTGATTATTTTAAAAAATTAAAAATATTGATTTAGCTCGTTTGTTTTTAAACATCTAATTAGTTAGCAGACTAACGATAAGCACAAGTACCTATATACTAATTATCTAGTCAGAGTACCCTACAGTAGAAACAAACTCTAAAATTTTAGAGGAACTTTTGATAATACCTAGACCTAGATAAAACTGTAATACTCGTAATAAGTGTCATTTTTTTCAAATTTTTTTTCAAAATATCGAAATCTTATGGAAATTTAATCTAACATTTGGATGTTTTTTTCATTTATATGTATTAGGATAAATATATATCTAATTTCTAATTATGAAGTGATGGATTGGAACTTGAACTTGAACTATGATTATGTTTTTGTTTATGATACTTGCATATATTTAGAATTCGAGCTTTTCAAAATTTTGATTCTCAATGAATAATATATTCTTCATATCTACAGTATAAATTATGAGGATAGGTCAACTTGAATGCGATGTTGATAACTTTATTTGCATACAGATACTGGGAGGTTAAGGTCAATCAAATAAATGAAGTTTAAAGTACTAATACTAATGATACTAATATGTGGTCATATAATTATAAACGTATAATATAATCTTTGCATTAGTTTTTAATTTTTTACAATACTCGTATCAGTACTTCATGTATGGTAATATTATATTATATTTGTTGATACTACTGGTATTAGATAGGTATTATATAGGTTCAGTTTCAGTTTCATCAGTGCTTTATTTGAATAGTTAATTTATGACCAAGTTCATTAAAATAAACCACAAAGTACTTGAACTTGAAATCATTCATATCATTAGATGCAAAATCAGAAAACACAAAAACTAAACTTGAATTGAATTGAAAGCAAAAACCCCCCCAAAAAATCCATTTTTTTACTCAAAATATTTTGCTACTTTTACAAGGTTAAAATCCTTTTAAAAATTTTTCATTTTTACAAAATTGAGTTTAATTTAACTGATAAAAAAGTTATGATTGATACACGAATTTTATCAGGTAAGCTCCTAACTTATAGATAATTGGACAATTAGATAGTACCTAAGTATAAAAATAAAACACTTGAAATAAGAAAACATGAAACAAAAATAGAATAGTATTGTGTAGGGTATATATCTAATTTATACTTGTTATATTGTATTGTCTAACTGCTCAAATAATTTCTTGTAGTTGACACAGATTTTCTTATAAAATTCTAACCTATATTTCATACTTTCTCAATCTCAAACTCATTAAAAATAGACTCAAAACAAACATTGTAAAAAGTACAAACATTTTTAAATATAAATTTTTGCTATGCCTTTGCTTTGTCCTATTCGTAATTGAGACACCTACCTTAGGTAAAAATGAAATGATATTTCTCAAAAGAAATGCTTGTAATAGTAACTTAATTAGTAATTAGATTAGGCACTTTTTATTTCAATATTAATATTCGTATTTATTCAGTTAAACTTGACAATAATTTTAAATGCTTATCATTTATCGTACGAAGTATTCAATACAAATTACTTGTAGGTTTAGGAATGTAAAATAGTAATAGATTATCTATTGTATACAACTAAATGCCATATTAGCTAGCTAGGAAATTAAAACTTAAAACTTAAATTTTTTACATGAAAAATATACAAAAAATGACTCTATAAAACCATACTCATTTCCTATATAAATAAAAATTACCCAAGAATATTGGTACCTACTTTACCTACTTAACTTACTATACAATTAAATATTCAAACTTGTCCTTAAAAAACCCTATTACATACCTATAAGCTATACCTAAGCAAGTATAAATAGTAAGATTCTAGTGTTCTAAGATTCCAAGATAGTAAAAAATACCCAAAAATTCTCCATAATTGTAAATTTCTATTTCTACCTAAATTATTATTATACAGAATCACAAAGTACCTTTTAAGAACTCGATTGAGTGAGATTCAGAGATCATATAACTTTATAGCTTAAAAATATCTAAAAAAAAAGTATTTTTATTAGAGTTTAATAGCCTGCTCTATACTTATAGTTTTACAAAATTCTTATCGACTTACCTATAGACTATAGAGCACAGAATATGTCTAGTATATCAGTAGGTAGACTTAAATTAAAATATGAATGAAAATACATAGGATAAATGGCTAATTAAAAAAAATTTGTTATTCGTACCCACCCGTCCAAACTTCCTCGAGGTCAACTCAACTTTACCATTCAGTCTTTTAAAATGAACTTACATTTTTTCTTTACAAAAAATCAGATTGTGGTTCTGAAGATCAAATAGGTAGTCTAAACCTAAACTATATTTAAAATTTAAAGCTGTTTTAGGTACATTTTTTTGTAAATATTCATTTTGGATTTTTTCTCTAGGGTATAGAAGTAACAGGCATTTTTGCTTGTATTTTGTAGATAGATATGATGTTTTCGTGTTGATTTGCATAAAAACTTGATTTATTTAAGAATATTATGGTAGGTACGATGTGTGTAATTGATTTCCTCATACTGATAGAACTGTATTATTTTTATTTGCTTAATCCATGTAATCCATTATTTTTGAGAAATGCTGATTTTTCATCAGCTGCTTTTGGAAAGATGGGGAATTTTTTCTCATGATTTGGGCAACATAGAACACCAACATAATACAAATTATTTGAACAATCTTTTCCATAACCAGCTGCCTTTGTTTTTGATCCACTATAATGGCACAATAAAGAATTAAAAAATTTAATAAGAAACGTACATACTATAATGTATTTGTATTTGGAAATCAGCTATATTATTATTCATAAGGGTCTTATGAACTTATGACTGATTATGACATATAATGGCATGACTATTGATATTGTTAGCTTAAATTAAGAAATTCAAAAAAATTGCTCAAACAGACTTCTTGTAATCTCGATCTCAAAAGAAGCATATCAAGGGAATCTAAAAATGTATTTTGGGCAAAATTTTGAGATACAGTAGTAGTAAGTAGTAGGTATCTTTTTAAAAAAATTTCAGATCATAGGAATTTTCAGAAATTCCAGACTTTCCTAATTTATGAATTCGACTTGTGAGAATAGCTTACAAAGAGAGAAATAGTCAAGCCATAAGATAAGATCCCTTTTCCTTTGGTCTGTCACAAATAGCTACATATATGGTATAACACAAAATAGATCAAGTTTATGACAAAATACATTTCATAAAAAATGTAAAAACCTAGATTCTCTTGTCATAAAAGCTCTCAAGTACCTAGTGTTTCAACACTTTGATAAGATATACCTTGATACCTGCAACTAAAATTGCGTATTCTAATTAAAGAAATTCATTACTTGTACGAAGTACCTACAATCGTATATCTATTTTTAGCACAATATTTTACGCTTTGACACGGATGTGCTCATTATAAATCACGAGGAAATCATAAAAATGATACTTGGAAAAAGATTCTTTGCAAAAGGAATGATGAGTACTCGTATTTTATCATTTCAATGAGATCTTCCTTAATTCATAGTCAAATGTAATCGTTCAAATCTCAATTCACTCAAAAAGGAAGGATGAGATAGATTTAAAAGAGATAAAAAAGAATTTTTAGTTAGATGGGCTGTGCAAAAAATTTCATTTTATTATAGGATAGGAATTCCCAATTTGAGATTAGTAATAAAGATTTAAAAAAGTTGATGAAAATGGTAAAGTACCTACCTAAATATAAAATGAAATATCTGTAATCATTTGAATTTAAGATTTTGAGATTTTTTGTGAGAAACAAGATAAGATATCATAAAACTAAAATTGGTCAATTACTGATAAAATAAAATGATCTTTTTTTGAGAAACTACTCACCGTGATTTGAAGGCAAAGCATCCATTTGGAACCTTACTCTCTTTTTTGGATAATTTTTGAATTGGTTTGTCATTTTCATGACAAATTGAATAATTATTTCCACAAAGTGTTTTGGAGCTTTTGAGCACATTTTTCGGCTTCAATGGCTTACTACTTTGGCAGGCATATAGACCACCTTTTAGAATTGCACCACCATTTTTTGTTCTACATCCTTCGATCTCAAAATCAACAGCATTAAATCCTTTATTATCTGTGAAATAAGTGTATAGAAAAATTATTAAAATTGAGATTTAAAAATAGTTGCAAACATCACGAAAGATCCTTTGAAGTACTAATGCCATTAGAGTTATTCTTTTTTCATATTTCTAATTTCTACTGATACTGATGCATACAACGATATCATATACAAGTCTTCTTACAAGTCTAATATTTCTAATTTCTAGTCAGAAATCTGAAATTTTATCAAATAATTTTATAATGATTCTTAACTTTTATAGACATTTCAATTCAAAAAGCTCAAAAAACAGACATGTAGAATAGCTTGCTATTTTCAAAAATCTCTAGCTTACCCTACTGTGATATTTTAAAGGGCAATTTGTGCGGTCTTACATAAGATACAAAAAAATTGTGCAAAAATCCTCCAAACTTTTGAAAGATAATTTTAGGGTTGAGTTGAAATGGGTTAATAATTATATGGTACTATCATATTGTAAATTGTACTTACTGAATGATTTGATATGGTTGGGTTGTCCAATTGCAGTAGGGCTTATTAGAAAAATTGTAAAAATTGAGGTAAGTAAACAAATACGAATCATTTTTTCTCAAGACAAAATCAAAATCACAGTCCCAGATTTGCTTTTTAATGATTTTGTTTGAAGTTTTGACTTATTTGGAACTTTTTTTTGTAAATATTTTTACTACTATAGGCCGTGACAAAAACAAAATCCTTACTTGTACTAACTAGTCTTGAATAAAATAAGATTATAAGTTGGCAAATCTCATTCTCAAGACTTCAAGACAGAGAACAATACAATCGATTAGAACTTTAAGAACCAACTGAGAATGCAAAAGAAAGTGAAATAAACTTTATACCTACTATTCGTACTATTCTGTATGTACTAGCTCTAGTACCTTCTACTATTGAATATTGAAATGAAACATTGCATGGGTTGAATTAAATACATTTTTAAAAATGTAGATAAAAGAAATTCATTAGACCATAAAATTTAACTCGTATATTTTTAGCATACACTATATGGTAATGGTAGGTACAGTACAGGTACATTGGTGCTGTGAATGAGTTTACATGTGCAAATATGTGCCTAGGTAGGTAGTAGGTAGGTACCTTTTAAAATTATATTCACTTATATACAGATATAGTATAGGTACTATAGGTATGTATCTTACCTTTGTAAAATTTTCAAATCAAAATGCTTAAAATTAAGGCCAAGCCTGGCTAGTTACTTATGATACGTAGGTATTGATTTCCGGCCTTTAAAATTCTTATTTCCAATATCAATATCAATATCGCAATTTTTTTACCAATATGTAATATGTACTGATACGAGTATTAAATTAGGTAATGCATTAAATACAAATAAAAATTTCTATACTTGTATACCTAACCTAGTACATTAACCTTTTTAGCTATATAAATCATAAAATAAAACATGGTATTCAACATTCATCAATGTTTTTTATTAGAATTTATAGTATAGAAGTCGAATACGTGAACGATAGATACTTTAGCATTATAATATAAATTAGGAATCAACATAAAAAGTTATTTTATCGTTATATTTAATAGCTTTTTAGATTTAGATAAAAAGGCTAATAAAATTATGACTCGATTCTGCTTAAAAAATAAATTTTGTCAAAAAATCAACAACTTTAAATCTAATCTAATCTAGGTAATCTAATAATTATATAGGTATAAACTAAAAACAAAAGTTAAATAATATTTCATTTCAACTAAGGATAAGTACCCAATTCTAATTGAAGTTAAAACATTTAAATGTACATTATACAGTACCTATATAAGGTAGATTAGCTTAAAAAATACCTATCGACTAATGTGCCTATTTTCCTAGTATACGAGTATTTATAGGATAAGATAACATCCTATTTGTAGTGAATTTAAGTACCTAAGTACTTAATTATTTATAAATGCTTTATATTAGAATAATTGAAACGCAGTTTATTTTATTAGTTCAAAAGTCAAGCATATAGCATAGCACTAATAAGAATAGAGTTTAAATTTAAGTAGTATTCTTATCCCAAATTTGAAATCCTAGATTTAGTACTGTAATCAAATGAATGAAAACTAGGATTTCAACTCGGAATCGAAATAGGAAATACCGAATACCACTAATTATAATTAAATAAGCAAATATAAATAATTTATTTTACATTATTGTCATATAGCAGGTCAGGTAGCGTATCAATTATCAGAAGGCGTACGGAAAACGGTTTTTTAAAAAGCTTACTTTTTTGCCTGCAACTAAATCAAGATTGGCTTATTGAGGCAAATATTATCAAAACAAAAACCAAAATAAATTTTTTTTTTGATAGGTGAGTGATTTTTGTTTTTTTCGAATTTTGTTTCGAAGTTGAAGTCGAATTTTGATCAAAATTTTACAAATTTTTGACCTTTTGACCTTTGCTGCTCATCAAGGTATTCTTGTCGATAGTCTGTACTAGTAGGATAATTTGTATTTGCTAAAGGTAAGTGACTTTTGAATTGAAGCACTTTTTAATTACATTTTTTGTTGTTTATGTTTA
Organism: Nanhermannia cf. coronata Gr-Ori-00579; assembly: GCA_034699045.1. NCBI lineage: Eukaryota > Metazoa > Arthropoda > Arachnida > Sarcoptiformes > Nanhermanniidae > Nanhermannia > Nanhermannia cf. coronata Gr-Ori-00579. The sequence continues at coordinate 13,354 of JAQIXA010000611.1, forward strand.
TGAATTATCAAAAGTCAATTGTCATTCATTGTCCGATTGTATTGAGTTAATTTTTCTTTTCTAAAAACTTTTGAAATTGATGTAATGTAATGTAACCTAAATCTAATTAGTTAAATAGGTTTAATTTTAAGTATCTTAAATCTTATTATATTGATAGTATTGATACTAGTTAATTTTAAGTGTCAATTATTTGTCATTAATTAAGTCAAGGGCTGGTTTGGAGTTTTGAGGCTATAGCTATATGCCACAGAACTAGATGAGATTCAATATCAATAATTTTGTTATAAATTCTCTAATTATTAGGTGTTGACTAGTGACTTTCTAATCTAAAAATGATGAACAATGAAAATGGGAATGGTAGCGATTTCGGACCACCAAGTCAAGCTGATATAGATAGTAATGCAGCTACTGACGCATTAACCATTAAACAACAAGAAGAAATTGGAAAAGAGGTGAGTGAAAATAATAAATACATCATCATCATACATTTATTTATGTTTCATGATTCATGAGATTTTATTTGTGTTTTATATTTTTATTATGCTAGATTTCTTCAAAAACTCAACTTGGTAAGTTAAGTACATAGGTACTAATTCAGAGACAAATTTTTTATAAAATAAAAACTTTTTTCCCCCCTATCATTGGATAATTAATTGTTCCTATACTTATTTTTTTTTAAATATAGTTGGTGAGAGGGAACCATTGCTTAACTTACTGAACGACTATGATTCGGATGATACAGTCTATCGGAATAAAATCAATGAGATCAATAAGAATTATGAGTATATGAGGCGTATTCGACCGGATGGTATTTTTGTTTAATAATATTATGAATGTAAGAGTTAAAGATTAATGATGTTAAATATTTTTAGGCAATTGCTTTTTTAGAGCTTTCTCTTATGGAACGTTGGAGTTAATTCTTGGCAAAAAAGAAGAGATCAAGGTACCTATACAATAAATAATTTATTATATATATTTACTTTGTAAGGGAGTCTTATTCAGGATTTTTTTTACTTTGAACTTTGTTAGTCATTTCGTGAAAAAATGGTTGAAGCCAAAGCTCAATTAACGAAAGCGGGTAAGGAAATTAATCGATAAGTGAATAAATATACAATACAAATGTAAATTTGGCTCTCCTTTACAGGCTATACACAATTTACTGTGGACGATTTCTACGACACTTATCTTGAGGTAAAATTAAAATAGTTAAATTACTACATTTTTGCTTTATGAATTTTTATTTTATTAAATGAATTAAGACAATTGATAAAGTGAGCAGTATGACTGAAAAGGACCTTGATGATCTATTTAAAAACGAAGAAGGAATTTGTGATTATTTGTGAGTAATCATTGTTTATTATTTTGAAAATATACGAAAAATATTGTTTTTTTCATTTATTTTACTAGGGTTGTTTTCCTACGTCTTTTAACATCCGCCTGCCTTAAGGTATATTTTTCATGCCAACTGAAAATCTCCTCTATTAATAAAATTAAATCTATTTCAATTAGAATGATGCAGATTTTTATCAGAACTTTATCGATGGAGATCGAACGCTTTATGAGTTTTGTCAACTAGAAGTGGAACCAATGTAAGTTTTCATTTTATATCAAGTCTTTATATATTATTTTATACATTTTATCAAACAAACAAGTACATTTAAGTACCTGTTCCTTCACCTACGCTACGCTACGAGCTGAATTTTCTAATTTGAATTATTCTATAGGTATAAGGAGAGCGACCATATTCATATCATTGCACTGACCAAGGCTCTTGGAATTGGTGTAAGGATAATTTACATGGATCGAGGTACTTAAAACTTTAATACCAAACACTACTATATATAAGTTTTCTCTCAAATATAATCTAAGATTTATAATATATTAAAATATTTGTAAATATCAAGGAGCCGGGAGCCAAGTTAATTTCCCTGATGAAATTTTACCTTCACTTCATTTTCTATATCGACCGGGTCACTATGAGTTAGTATACACTAACTCGACCATTGATTATTAATAAGAAAAAAGATCTGCGTAATGTATTTTTTATATCTATTTTACCTACTATTTAATATTTGCTCTAATTTATTATTTTTTGGGGTATATTTATATGTTGTGTAAACTTAATTCTGCATTTTCATTAACTATCTAAAGTTTGTATAAAGTTGAAGTAAATTGAATGATTATTCTGCACATAACATTACAAATCTCAAAATCATTTATGATTCTTGTTTATAAGCAAGATTTGTCATTGCATTGCCATCAAAACGATTAGGGTTTTGATTATATGGTTCTTTTTTTATTAGGTATTATTATTGGAATTTTTCTTCATTTTGTGTTTTTGGTTAGATTCGGAATTGTTTCTATAACATGAAAAATGGTTCGAGCTAGATATTTGGTCAAGAGATTGATTTAATTTAAGCTAAGCACAACTCGCTTTTATTAAAGTGAGATGGTTGAATTATCTTTTTTATTTTTATAAATAGTAGATTATTAATAAGTATTAGCTATTCGACTAAATCCTATAGTAGAAGTTGTAAAATCATCAGTTAATAATGGAAATGGAATCCTACAATAACAGTCAAACACATATCTTTGATATTCCTGAAAAGGTAAACTTTTACTAGAAATAAATAAAGAAATATATACTAAATAAATATACCTTACTTACCTAATGTTAATTTGAATAATAATTTTTATTTTATTTTAGATAAGAGTTAAAATACTGAAATACTTAAGACAAGATGAAAGACTTCTTTGCCAATTTGTTTGCAGAAAATTCCGAAATGATATCCGATTGAGAGTTGGAATACAAACAAAAATTACTGATGAAACCACTAATGGAATAATTAGACTTCGTGATGTGAAGATAAATTCATTAATTATTGGAAAATATAATCGCCCGTTGATTTCAGCCCAAAAGTTAATTTTCAAAGTTGATACAATCAAGGAGTTAGTATTCGAGTCATCGAAGATTTTTATGCAATATTTCGATTCAATTTTGCTTCGACTGCACAACATTACAACCCTATCTTTGAGTAATATTGAAATTGAAGAAAAATTACCAGCGGCAGGAATAAGTAGGTAAAAATCTAATTATTTTTAATATTGATCATTTTCAAATCTAATCTAACGGGAATTTTCTAATATTTTAGGTTTAATAAGTTTTTGTGAACTAAGGTACATATTATTATTCATTTTTTTATTATTTAATTGTAAACAAGTTCATAGTAGAAATTTTGATAATTTTTTTTCTTTCTACTAAATCTTAAGAAATCAAGATTTGATCAAAAGAAATCCAGTCACTCTGGGCCATTTGAAAAATTTGAAAATAAGTTTACTCAACAAAGGATCGAAAAGACAAAGACCAAATGATACTCTACTGCTCATTTTGAAACTTTTCAATACTCCAATATTGAGAAATTTTTCATTAACTGTGAAAGGGATAATAAAGGGAGAGGAAGCAAGGGATATTCACTTTTCAATTCTACGACATTTGATTAAAAATCCACAAATTATGAGAATTGCTCTATCAACATTTGCTACTGACTCGATATTAAAAAGACCAACATCTCCAGTCAAAGATGAACTAAAGAAATATGCAATTGTTGAGAAGGACATATGTCCAGAGGTCCTCTATACATTGGGGAAGAGGTTGGATTTAAAAGAGCTAATTTGCACCGAATCTTCAATGAAAGTCCAATCTTGGCTTTTTATTTTAACTCTGCAAAATTTCTTACAAGTCTTACAAGTCTTGCACCCATACCCTTGGATAAATGTTAAAAGAATTCTAATCAAGAATAATTTCACCCTGAGAAAAATTGCATTAAACCTGACTCTGAATAACAACATTGATGGCACATTCAATTTCACTGGAAAGGATCAAATTCAAGATGTTGAAGTTAATTTAGCATGTTTTTCAAAATTGATTTGTTTAGAGGAATTGTATATTTCTATTGCAAATACTCAAAAGAATGGTAATTGCGTATCATTTTTGGCTAAAAATAACATTTCTTTTAAAATCTGATTCTTTTACTTTTAGACTTTCGAGAAATGTACAATTTTAAGAAATTGCCAATTTCACTGAAGACTCTTGGACTTAAAAATTGTACCTTTCAATATTTTTAATATTGATGATTTTCAAATCTAATTTTCTTTATCTAATATTTTAGGTACCTTTCATATGGACGAATTTATCAAGGTATTTAAAAATTATTACATTATTTTTGAGACGAAAATTATATTCAATTTCTTAAGGTAATTTCATGTCGACTGAAAGTCAATTCTCTTGGAATCATATTTCCTGAATCAACTGCTAGTGGATGCACTTATCTCATTCTTAAAGATCTTTTGAAAATCCGAACATTAGATGAACTGCTCCTCGTTGGATTTTCAATGAAAAAAAATCGTAACAAATTTAACTCGTTATTCAGAAAATTGAATCAATATCATTCTGATCAAGCTTTTCATATTTATCCTACTTCAACTAATGGACAATATACACCAAAATGGAAAGAAATTGATGGGAATTTTTTATTTGCTTTAGAACCATATTGGGCTATTTAGCATTTGAATTTGAAATGTAAGTTATTACCAAAATATTGTCATTGCAAAAAGTCCAAAAAATATATACCCCTTGTACCGATTGACCCCATTTTGAATTTGGATTGATTTTTTTCTAAAATTAGCAATTAACGTTTAATGAGAACAATTCACTAGATAAGTTAGTTAAAATAAGTTTTTATTTTATATCGGTGGTACATTACAATTTAAAATTATTACCTAAAACCTTACTAATCTTGACATATAATTTCTTTGTTTAATCGCCTTTTTGAGCATTTAAAATCTATTTTAGCACTGAATCCCATATTTTCTTAACTTAAGATTTTATAACCAATTTCTATATTTTTTTTTACTAATCCAAAGAGATCAATTATAGGGCGATTGTATTACATGAGTAGTATAAGATTGAACTAAATCTTTGTATTGCTTATGAATCAACATGAAAATGATTGTAATTCATTTTTAAATTAACTACCTAACCTAAAATTTAGAAATTATGTAGGGTACTAATCATGTACTCCAAGGTGGTAGATGAGAATGAGGATAGTTATGTCTCATTGTTGAAGATATATCTGGATAATGATGATTTGGGTAATTATTATGACCAGCAGATCCCAGCCAACGATTAGATTGTAAATTACTACTATTGTTATTATTTTCACTACTGCTAGTCACTTGATTTTTCTTATTCCGTCCAGTATCATATTGGCTATTAAATTAAATAGAAAAATATAGACAAAATAAATAGGTAGATATTTTAAAGTCATTTAGGCATTCGGCATTAGGCTAGCTAGGCATATAGGTAGGTAAAAATATTAATAAACTTACGTTTTCGTTTTATATCGATGATTTTGAAACCTTTATGATATAGGATATCAGTTAGGATATCAATTTAGGACAATTATTGAAAATTTGTACTTTTTCTTACCAGATTTTGACTTGTGTAGGAGTTAATTTGATTGAAGCAGCCAAATGCTCACGTTCAGGTGCGCTTAGATATCTCTGTTGTCGAAATTTTCTTTCAAGTTCAAAAGTTTGCGACTTTGTAAATAAAATCCTTCGCTTTCTTTTCCGGCTACTTCGTTTCATTCCATGACCTTTTTCATCAATTCCTTGATCTTCTTCGTCACAACTTCCAGTTCCAATACCTGAAGAACAAGTACTTGTCGTTGTTGTTTGCGAAGTCTGTGAATCTTGTCGTATTAATGATCTATCCGATGAAGATGGTGAGCCACTGTGAAGCAGTATAGTATTCGAGTTGGAATTTCCTTTCATTAAAATCAGTTCATCATTATCCAAATCTACTGCATAGTTTAAATGAACTTTAAAATTTAAGCTATGAGATTTTAAGAACTTGTTTAATATGAGATTTTATTACCTAGTCCCTCAGAATGGTGGCTTTGATGGTGAACACCGCTTATATACTCATCTTTTACGATTACTAAAACAATTTGAATAAAAAATGTCAATCTTATCTACTCGTATAAGGTCAAAATTACTAAAAAAATTGATCACAAAAACTTTCTCCAACTTTCACTTTACCATTGAATTGGTTCAATTTACCTTGAATAGAAATTAAAAAATTGGAGAAAGTTGGAGAAAGTTTGAATTTTAAAAAATATAATTACCTGAAGCTCTATCTTCTTTGTTAATTAAAGAAGTTGTAGTTAAGATTGAATCAGGTGTGCTTGAATCAGCAGGGACAATATCAAGTGATTTATGACTAAAATAGGAGTATATTATTTACACCTTATAAAATCTCACTCAAATTTTTTTTTTACCTTAATGGATGATCTAAAGATGATTTTGAGGTGATTTCAATCGGTCTCAATTCAATCGTTTTACCACTATGATGATGGCTTAGAGTGTGGTGGTGCAAATAAGGATCGTTAGTCAGATGGTCATCGAGTAGGTTTAAATCGGTATCATTGAGCCCAATCGGTTGAATTATAGACCAAGGTGATGGATGGAGCATGTCATATGGATAGGAAGTAATTGAATGATGGTATGTTGGAGCTGATGGTAAAGATGAATAATTTGGCAAAGGTTGATGGTAAATTGCCTTTGTTTCATTGTGATTATGATTGTGATCGAAATGGAAAATGGGCTTTTCTCGACCATGTTCTCCACCATTGAGGTCTAGAAGATCTCGAACATTAAAACCAGAAGGATGATGTGGCTTTAAAATTAGAGGCGATGACATTTTCAGTTCACCAAATCTTTCTCTAAAATACATAAAATGCATGATTCGTAAAAATTATGACCATCAAGAAAGCTCCAAAAAGCCCTAAAAATAAGGTTCCTTAAACAGAATATCTAATTCTGAATGCTCAAGAATTTTCTTAGAGGCTTTAATGGCTATAAATACTCCGTAAATACCTATACTATGTTTAACTTAACTTATACTATGTTAGTCATTAAATTAACTAACTTTGAGGCTCATTTGAAATAGTCTACAGAATAAAAAGGATATTTTGATCATTTTTGGAAAATATTTTGTCCTAGAGTTATGAAATTTCCATTACTTTTAAACTCTAATTGATAATACATATCCATTTCCAAATTTACAAAGCGGGCTATCGTGAAGAGATTTTCTGATAAACTTGTGAAACACCTGGATAAAATTTTGACAGAAAAATATCACTAAAAAGATAGATACCTATATCTACAAGTTGATAAAAATGTCCAGCAAAAGTTTCATTTTGAACAAAAAGCTATTTTAAATCTAATTATTTCCGAACAATCAATGCTATCTTGTGTATAATTGTAGTTTACATAACTTTTTTTTACTCTTTACTCTTTACTGCTATCTAATAGTAAAGTTAGTAAAATAAAAAAAAGTCATATTAGAAATAGATATTAAAGTTGAAAATTGAATATTTTATATGACCATGTGTACTGATGTGCCCTTGATAAGTTCATTTTTACTCGTAGGTAATATATGAAATGAATACCTACTACTCGTATCATATCAATCCAATCCAATTCAACAGACTTATCTTATCTACCTGTACATATATACCTATGATTATTGATTGTGTCAATAAATAAGGTTTAGAAATAGATATACATAATTGCTATGTATAATTTATAGATAAGGTTCTTTCATATACCCTAGTAGTATTTAGAGAGGTAGATATAAATAGTGTGGAACTACTTCGTAGCATATTATTCATATCATATCATATTAAGTAAAAAGACAGGTAGACATTTAAAATTCAATTTGAATAATTTCAAATTCAATTATGTCGTTTACTTGCTAGTATCTAATAGTTGTTTATCAGAGAAAGTTTTTAGCTAAAAATAAAATTGCGAAATTACCAAGTTATCTTTGACAAGATCAAAGTTTTAGATCAAACTTATTTTAACTAAATTATCTGATAAAGTTACTGCCTGCCTAGGTATATCTAATTAAAATTACTCAGCTCGCTCAATTTGTATCAAATAGCTAATAACCCATATTAATTACACATATAAAAGCATAAAATTTTATTATACTCGCTACTAATACGATTTGGCTATAAAATTGGCTCATTTTTAGTAGGATATTTATATTATCAGTATCTCCTATAGGTATAAAATTGCATTTTTCTCAAAAAGCTAATAAATTTTGTATTGAGCCTTATGTCTATGCTATTGATATTTGTAATACCCAGCCAGGAATAAAGGATTTCTAAAGGTAGTAATAGTAATTACCTATTAGATAAGATATGTGATATGATATTCTCAAGGATTAATTACACAATTTTTCAAATTAAAAAATGAAATATGATACATTACAAATCATGTACAAACTAATTAATATTGAGGTAATAAAATATCCAAATACCTTATACTGTTTCTGTATTAAGTACTTATGGATAAGGTATTAAGGTATTCGTGTACGAGAGGAATTTATCAAAAAGAAAACATTGCATTGGGATTTATCCTTATTGAAGGTCTATTTGATATGACTGACAAAATTCTCATTAAAACCAAAAATAATGGGTATTGATTAGTAGGTAATTATGTCCTATAGGGCTACCAAAAACAGGATAATAATAATGTAGGCAATATAAAGTACTTATACTATATACCTACTTGTAATTGTAATTGTAATTGAGTCAATGTTATTTTGAGCATTAGATTAATGAGAGTACTTTAATGAGGTACTTGACTTAATAAGTGAGAAATTGCATATTTATTTACTTTTTTTGTCTATAAATTCTAGTAGGTACTTGCGTTCTTGAAGAGACTCATAAATAAAGTTGTCTGACTCGACGACTGACGACCTAGATATTAACTCTCGAGAGAGAATATCTTTAATCTCTCAAGTATCATAATACGGATAGTAGATACTAGAGATTTTTTGTGTTTATTTATAGCTTTTACTATTAGTATATAACTTGTACTTAGGTAAGGTACTGAAGGTAACCGAGTGCAAATGACTTAAAAAAATAAACTCCACAGTCCATAACCTCAACCTTACACAGAACAGGACCAAGTACCTGTTACCTGATACTGATTTTGAAAAAAAATCCAAAGGTTTATGTTAAAAATCTTAAAATTTTTTAAAGGGCATCGAATAAGTTATTTATATAGTATAGTACCTATTATGAACCTTTTATAATGTAGGTACCCTACTTACATACCTAAATAAATTGTATATTTTGGAAAATATTTATCCATTTATAATTTATCCATGTGCCTAAGTATGTACATATCAGTATATGATGCCCTAGGCCCCACCCTACTGTGTACTTAATTTTGTCCAAAAATTAAAATAGTTATTAAAAAATCGTTACTTATACATGTAATACAATATAGGATAGGTATATCAAGTTGGTTTGAATCTATTTAATTTTAGTCGAAAATGTAATTTACTCATTTATCTAACAAATATTTGATCCGACCATTTATAGCATCTATTAAGTACATTGCGTACGATGCTTCTAGGTTTAGAGGTTAAGGTTAGATTCAATTTTTCTAAAAACCTTTTTTTCAATTTCTGAATTTTGAAAGCCTCGATTTTTGAAAATGCTTCTGATACTAAAATTTTTACTTTTACCTAAAATTATCGATTTTAATCATTTTTAAATATGTTCTTTAATACATAGTATAATACCTATTACCTACTGAAATTGTGAAGGTCAAATTCTATCCATGAAAGTCTATCTTTAATCTTTGCTTACGTGAGCGTTTTTTAAGATAAGAGAAAGTAATGTATGTAGTAAGGTTTAGAAAAAATGTAAATAGAGTAAAAATGTAAAAACCATTACCTTATTCCTGGAGACTCAACTTCGGCTTCATAAGAATCACTATTAGGGACCCAAGAATAATTTTGTTCTGGGTCTCCAGCTGATCCATTTGCAGAATGATAAAGTCCACCAGCATAGGACCATTCGTCATAATAACTTGATGATGTTGCAGAACACATTTTTTGACCTTTATCAAATTTTGCAAAAGCAATGTCCAAAATTTACAGCTCTCCAGGTGATCTAATTCCTAATTATATGCTCCTCGGACTCTGACTACTGACAACTAAGGGGCATTTAGACATTTCCAGTCACATATATACATAGATACCTATAGGTACATATTTTTTTCATCATCATGATACTATTATTAATACAATCATTTCTTTTATAAAATCTCTGCTTTGATAAACATGTCTATCACCTAAAATTTTCGAGCTTATCACTATGTATGAAATACCCATGCTCTAATATATATGAACTAATGTATTCATCATTGGTTTTTAGTTGATAGTTGATAGGAGAAATATCAGAAAGAAGATAATTTTTCTGTTTAATTCTCACCTGTCCATTTCTAACTAAATAACATTTAATTCCCATTCTTCATTCAATATATTATGTACCTATCTACTATATATACGGTATACCTATCTAATACTATGAGAGAATTGAATTTATCATAAAATTCACTACGGCTATCAAAAAAGCTCAAAATTAGGTCTTTTTTTTTTTACTGAATCAAGAGAAAATTCCGAATTCAAGAAATTCTTTAATATTCATTAGGTATTCATAGGTACTTAGGTACTACATAGAGATAGGTATCTACTTTGCCTAAGTTAAAATATTTTTGAAAAAAATACCTCCTAAATCCATTTATTAGCCCGCACCCATTGAAAATGGGAAAAAAGGGCTATAGCGTTTGCCATGTCCGTTTGCGGCCGAACCGCGAATCGGATCTACACCAAAATTGGCACACAAATAGAGCAGAAAAACCCCGAAATTTGATGAGACTTTGGAGTTCCTACCTCACCTGGAAGGCGGGAAAATTTGAAAAAATTTGAAAAAAAAATCGTTAAAAATTGAAATTTTTGTTGTATTTTTGGATGATCCCTTTATAATATCCTATATGTAAATACATATTCTGATTATAATTTTTATGAATTTAGATCTGTTGGGCTATATACGTGCGAGAGGCGAGATAATTTTTTATCAAAAATTATAATTTTTTTCGTATTTATAAGGCTTCTGTTGCATGCATCTATCAATTTAAACTATTTAACATGTTTATTTGTCAAAAAAATTTATATAATACGAGATAAATTTTGTTAACTGATGTTGATTAAAACCTTAACAAATAATTAGTTAAAAAATGATACATATACATACTCGCACCTATATTACAGATATTAGTAGGTAGTAGGTAATAGGTACCTATTTTGTATTTAATTTTGTAATAATTCTTTATCAATTTGAATTAAAACTTCTTTTTCCAATTAAAATTTACTTGTAATATTTAATTTTATTTGATTTTAATCTAATTTCATAATATGTTCAAAGATAGAAATAGATACTAAAACTTATTGTTAGATAGCAGGTTACAATTTCAATTATTAGAAAGTGACTATTTTTATTTGGAAATTGATTTTAATTACGAGTAGTCTATTACGAGTATACTATAATAATGCTATTTTTATTTAATTGATATGAAATCTTTACAGATAGTATTGTACTTGAACTTGAGCTTTTTTGCAACAATTGAAATGCTCTTAATGTTCATTTTGCTAGTATGTAGGATCTAAATTTTTAATAAACTAAATAATTTTTTTCCTAAAACGTTAATCTTATACTCTGCTTTAAAATTCAATAATTCAAAACAAGTAATCAAAAATCAACCAGAAAACTCGCATTTTCAGCTCCTAATAAGTTGATTTTTCTTAAAACACAGTAATACAAAGAATCCTACGAAAATTAGTTAAGTTTCCGTCTATTTAGGCGAAAACAGTAAAAAATTTGACCATTTTTTGGCAATTTTCAATTCACAAATGGTATCACGAAGTTCTTCATAGTACCTATGTAGTTATGATATATCAAGACATGGATATGCATGTTGCTTTTAGAAAACCTCTAAAAAACTAAACTCTTAAAAATTTCAACGAAATACTCAAAAAGGCTTTTATGAACTTAAAAAGTCCAGATTTGTCCAGACTTGTATGAGGATTTTATGAACTTAAAAACTCGTCGTTTTACAATAATTTTTTTATTGAATTCTTTTGTATTCCTACAAAACATACCTACTTGAATAGACAGAACTTTTAAGAAAAAAACTAAAAGAAAGCAATCGTGCCTTTAATTTCAATCCAATTTTTTATTGTATTCAGTAATCAGTATATTATGTAGTACAGGATAGTATACAGGATAAAGTATAGTAGGTAGACTTTCACCACATTCTCTTACAGTCAAATTCAAATCAAAATCGTATCAATGGGGCTTTTTATAAAATGCTCAATCAAAGTCCCAAGATTCAAGAATGCTAACTAATGCTAACAAGAATGCTAACTAGTGTAATTAGTAATTAGTTTTTTAGTGTCCACCTAATTTTAACTTTAATGATAGGCTTAGGCGAGCCAAAATCTTTTCCTATATTTTTCAATTTCAATTCCAATTTTTTATATCCCCATGCATAATGCATATGGGTACCTACAGCAAATAGCGCATAATATAATCTTGTACCTACTTGGTGATTTAAATCATAAACATAGGTAGATATCTGTTCTTGATACTATCTTGATACTAAATATCTATACTATACTGCTAGGGTACTGATTCTGAATTCTGATTACTTTGACTTGTGATTTTCGTAAATACTAATGATCAATAGTTGATCTTGATAACTATTAATATGGAAAATATGTTATACATATTGATAAGAAATTCAATACAATCGACAAACTAATCTAATTAAAAACTGGAGAACCCAGTCTAGATCTACATCTTAATATCTAAAGCAAAAAATTAGTTTACAATTTCAACGTATTGTACTAACTGTATTTGTATTTTATTAGGTTTATGCCTTCTCCCGGTCCCTTTTACGAAATTAATTACTTGTAAACATATTAATTGTGATTTTCGTCAGTTAAATAAATCACCTACTTATCAAAGGATTTTGTCACAATTAATATTATGGATATCGTCGAGATCTATTTCTACTCGTATTACTTACATTACGAGTATTTTGCTTGTCTATATGTATATTTTCATAGTTTGTATTTATATTATGGTCCATGTCATGACCATGTCGGGATTATTATATTTCGATACTAGACTAGATTAGTAAGAGTAGGAGTATAATATGTAGGGTACATAATATGCATTGACCAGCAGGTATGTTTACTCAAGATTTTAGCAAAATAATTAATTCTATAGGGGATATACTCACGATCAGATCAATTTTTATATTTAAATCATCTCTGAAAAATCTTTTCTTAGCCCCAAACTTCAAAGAAAGTACTTGAACTTGAAGCCAAAATTTACTTTTCCAAGCTGAATGAAGCTGAATCCAGCAGCCAGCAAAGCCAAGGTCCAATCTACAACTTGAACTTGAACTGACTGCAACTGGAAAAAAAGCTTCAATTTCCAAATTCTCAATATACCCCAATATATCAATCTTCCGTTCGATTCTATCAATTTTCTTGCAACAATCTGCTAGCTTGTTTCAGCTTCAATCATAACATAACCGTAACTTATCCTATTTGACATTTGCTCTACCATCCTCGTTAATTAGTAAACCTTGACCCCTTAGTTAATTGTAATTAACTTTGGGAGTAAAGGGCTTTTAAGGCTAAGGTACTTGTAAAAAGGGCGTATAATAAATCTAAAAAAAATCTCCCGCATACTTGTCCCTTTCGTGCAATTGTAGATGGAGTGTAACGGACAGGCAAAAATTAAAATTATTGCAATTCTCCTACTTTACTTTTCTACTTTTTTTTACAGACTTGAATTGAAATCTGAATTTCTGAATTTTTGAAAAAATCTCAATAAAAAATAATTAAAAATTGGCAAAAAAGTGTCCCTTTTTTCGGACCTTGGAAACCCACTTAAATTAGTCAGAGTTCCCCATTGGTCCACTTGTTGTGTCCAGGATGAGGACACATTTTTGAGAAAAGGTTTGAGAAAAGGCGATTTCGTGACGATATGAAAGTGGTGGCAAGAGAAAATTGACATAAGAGAAGAAATCCCCCCGTGGTGGTGTGTGTGTGTGTGTCGTAGTCGTAAGTTATATTTAGGTTTTTTGTAATTACAATTAAGAACCGAGGTCAAGGACTCGGGACGAGGTTCCTCGTGGTCCATTTTTTTCGTCATTTGATTTCTCCTCAAAGTCCATCGACAGGATGAGTGGCCGGCCAAGAACTACTACTACTACTCAAGAACAACGTAATTCCAGTAAGTCTATAGAGTTAGTTATTTCAGCTCTGAAAACTAAATTGTGGTCTCTTTTACACTTTTTATATTTGTGAAAATGAGAGTAAAATGTGGGTTTTCATGACTGAATTAATCATACAAAAGTCCAAATTCCAATGTCCAGTATCGATCTAGGTCTAGATTTAAATAAGATACTCCAAATTTTATTTAGTTATTTTAGCAAATATAATAGTTTAATTCAGCTCAGGAAAACCAAATTGAGATCTCATTTCTACTCTTTTACTTGTGAAAATGAGACTTAAATGTGGTTTTTCAGTCCTGAATTAAAGAACATTCCATGCAAAAATGTAAGGTTCAATTGTCCAAGTTCCAATGTCCAGTTATCGATCTAGGTCTAGGATATACTTTTATTTTATGTAAGTAATATCTTTAGATTACCTAGATGAATATTTGTAGAGTATTAACCCTTTTGGCTTTTTATTATATAAATGATGATTAAAATCTTTTTCTAACCTTTGGTGTTTTTAAAGACTTTATATTTTAATTCATTTTCTATGATAAATGATATTATATCTCATATCTACTTTTATAAATCTATCATTATTATATCAGTATTATTGTCTTATTTTTAAAGATTTTATAATCTATTTTTAATTAATGACTTATGCACATACACCTTATCAAGTTATCATTAAAAAACTCTATCAAGAATTTTCTAATATTGTACATTGCAGTAAAAATCTTTTTTTCAAGATGATAGTGATGTTCAATAAAATCTCATTAAGATTTAATTTTGTAATTGGTAAAATTATTGATAATAATGTATTATTGATGATGCGATATTTGGATTAGGTTACAAATTATGTAACATGAAATTAGTTAATTTTCTGGTCTTATGAAATGCCCATCCCAGACTCACATTAGCACCAATCGCTAATCGTAATAAAAAGTAATTTATTATTAATTAATGAATATAATTTTTTAATAGTTTCTGATGGGGCAGGAGCAAAAGTGACGACGGGTATTGAATTTAATCTTTCTATGATTTTCTATGATTTTAAAATTTGTTATTTTTTTAGTAATAGCTACTCCAGGTGCTGGCCCTGACCGACCTCAAGAAATCAGATATTCTGACACCAAGCCGATTGGTAATGGGAGCTTTGGTGTTGTTTATCAAGGTAATTTTTAAATTAAAGGAAATGTATTCTATATAATTAAATTATGTACTTTTTATAATAGCAAAATTATGTGACACGGGTGAATTAGTGGCCATCAAAAAAGTTCTACAAGATAAACGATTTAAGGTACCATGATTTATTTACAATAATAAAATAACTATTTAGTAGAATTACATGAAATTATATTTTTATTTTTTATTTTTAGAATCGAGAACTTCAAATAATGAGACGTTTAGAACATTGTAATATAGTGAAGCTCAAATACTTCTTTTATAGCAGTGGAGAAAAGGTTAGCAATGTAATTACAAAATACTAACATTTTTTGTTGTAATTTTGATTTGAGTTTGTTTATTTTTCATTTGCTATCAATGTCAATCATATTTTTTTCTTTTGCTTATGCTATGATAATACTTACCATTAGTAAATAGAAATGTCATTTCAAATATCTTTTATGTAGCATGATTCTGATTTCATTTCCTTACTTTAATAGAATTAAAAACTACCTACATACTTGGTTTTTAAAATGTCGACGTCTAGCCGTAGTATTATTAAAATCCTGATTACGATTTTTGTCATAACCATAAACTTACATAATTTATAAAGCATTTACTAATAATAGTGTTACTATTTTTTCTTATTCTTTCATTTCAAGCCTTGTTATTCCTTTTTATCATCAGTTTTAATCAAAGCTTATCTTCTATAAGTCATGATATTTGACATAATCAGAAAATCGATTAATAGTAATAAATATATGCATGTGCTAAACTACTACAGGCACAGGTAGTAGTTTAGCTCATTCAATGTTTAAAAAAAATGAACTTAAATGACAAAATTCTTTCATTACCTTATTGAATGACTTAAAAACATTTTTTTATTGATTTTACAGAAAGATGAAGTTTATTTGAATCTAGTACTGGAGTATATTCCGGAGGTAATCATTAAATTTTGATTGATTTGATTATTTACATATATTTTAATACCTATTTTTTACTTTTTATAATTTAATTATAGACGGTGTACAAAGTTGCAAGGTTTGTGACATTTTTGAATGATAGGAAATGCTACGAGATTACAACAGATTTTAAAAATTAAAAATATCTCTAAACCATATTTATCTGGTTAATAAATATGAAATTATTTAATCTTTATTTTTTTAGGCATTATAGTAAAAATAAACAAACAATACCCATAAGTTATATAAAGCTATATATGTACCAATTGTTCAGAAGGTAAGAATTTCTTTTTATTCCAATGTTTTACAAATATTTTAATTTTAATAAGAATTGATGATTACTATTAAAATCTTTATTTTTCTTTAAAAATTAGTCTTGCATATATTCATTCACTTGGTATATGTCATCGAGATATTAAACCACAAAACCTCCTTCTTGATCCTTCCTCTGGAATCCTCAAATTATGTGACTTTGGAAGCGCCAAGCATCTTGTCCGAGGCGAACCAAATGTCTCATATATATGCTCCCGATACTATCGAGCGCCAGAATTAATTTTCGGTAAGTCTATAATTAAGTTTGTAAACATATTATTAAAAACTATTTTTAACTAATTTTATTTTTACAAAATTAAAGGTGCTATCGATTATACAACCAAAATTGGTATGTTTTTATAAATAAAATAAGTTAAATTTTTATCCAATATGTAAAACAATTTATTGATTTTTAGATGTATGGAGTGCAGGGTGCGTATTGGCAGAATTATTATTAGGTCAACCAATATTCCCAGGTAAAGTTTTTTAAAAAAACTATATTCTCGAGTCTTGGTTGGCTAGGATTTTATTAATTTTTAAAAACAGGTGATTCGGGTGTTGATCAACTTGTGGAGATTATCAAAGTGCTGGGAACACCAACTCGAGAGCAAATTAGAGAAATGAATCCTAATTATAGTAAGTTCTGATTTCAAAAATACTATTTTATTGAAAAGTAGCAGAATTAATAATTTCATTTTTTGTATAGCTGAATTTCGATTTCCTCAAATAACTGCACATCCTTGGACTAAGGTTTTTATATACATTTTTAAAAAACTATTAGAAAATAGCATCTAAAATTAGGAGTAGGAGTATTTTTATATTTATAAACTGGATATGAATTAATTCTGTTTATTATTTTTCCGTTTATTGGCATTTTTACAAATAGCTGGAAGCTATAATTTTAAGATATAAATATTCGAACTTATTTATCTTATGATCAAAGAAATAATTTTTTAAAAAGTCTAAACATAGATTCAAAATTCAAATCTCAAGTATTAGAATTGTAATGGATTAGGTTAATCTTCAAACCGTATTATAAAACATTATTAAAATAATTTAGGAAAGGTTACAGCATATGACCAAAGCGGGATGTAATAATCGTACAACTCGAATTAGAGTAAGTGGTCAGCTAGAGAAAGTTTAAAATTGTGATTTTATAATTGACATTGGTGTCTTTTAATTGAAAATCTAATTATACTAAATATTTGCATGTGAAACTGATAGGATAATTGATTGATATTTTATGCGTATTTTTCATTAGCCTGTTATTTGAAAATAAAAAATTAGATATACTTAAATACTTATACTATTACGAGTATTTGCTGTAACCTTACAAAAGAAATAATATGATTAGCTATTTGGTCAACTAATACGAAATTGTGAAATTTTGTGATTAACATTTTTGTTTATTGTACCTACTTAATAATATATTTACTAGAATTTAGCATTTTGTTTTACTTTCAATAATTGCTAGAGACAATTTTGATATTTTATTTTCGATAGCGAATAAATAGAATTGTACTTTAGACCAAGAGCGTATAACCAATAACCAGATAGGCTTTACATTATTACATGTGAAATAATTTCGAATATTTATATTTTATATTATGCATTCATTAAAAGTACAAATAATAAAATTTGTATAAATATATTTTATTTACAATTTTTAATGCAAAATATTTATTGACTTTGTAGGTATTTCGTCCTCGTACTCCTCCTGAAGCAATAGAGTTGGTTTCACGTTTACTTGAATATACACCTTCATCAAGAATCACTCCACTTGAAGCTTGTGCTCATACTTTCTTTGACGAGCTAAGAGGTGAAAATATATTAATTTAATTTAGTAAACTTAAATGTGACATATTACTAGTTCAGAAGATTAAAATCTATTTTATTGTTTTCTTAGATATCAATACTAGACTTCCTAATGGACGAGACCTTCCTCCTCTTTTCAACTTTACCGAGCATGGTACGTATAATATATTATTCTTTATTATTTTGAAGTAAACTTTGATTTTGGTATACATAACAAAACTATTTTATCGACTATTACAGTATATATTATAAAAAATTGATAAGATCAATTAAAATATGAAATTCTCATAGAATTCATCTCATGGGAATGATTTAAATGCTTATGTTCTACAGAGTTTAACCCTGCTGAGATTAACTGACCTATCTAAATAACAATTTAGTAATTTTAGATTATCAAACTAATCTTAATAGCTACCTAATTACATAATTATTAGTTAATTTTTAATTAGCAAATGCTATCTACTGTCTAGCTAGTGTTTCTGTTGTAGACTCGAAACGTATAATTATAATTCGCTTTATTGACCTGTAATTGTAATTCTAAACATTGTTTTTTTACTGTTTTCTTACAGAGGCGCAAATTCAGCCACATTTAACCCAAGTTTTAATTCCACCTCATGCTGCTGCTGCAACGACAGCCGGAAATGAAAATAATAGTACTGGTGGTGCAATTGTAGCCGAGTTAATCCAGCCTGAAGCCTCCGCAGCAGCAATCCAGGATTCCACGACAACTTCTCAGGCCAATTCATAATCACAAACACTCTCTAGCTAGAATTGATTTGATAATATTCTTTATTTACTATTTTACAATTTACTACTTCAAAAAGCATCCCTCTACATATAAGCCCCTCCTCACTTTTAATTATTACATAAAATTATGATAAAAAATTATTATTAAGCTATGCTACTGTTAGTATGTATCAACTAGACTTTTTACACTACACAGTGCAAATTTTAAATAATTACTCAATAATTCTAATTGAGTAACACTACCCATAGTATGAAACCGAAATGAAAGATATTTTCACTTAAACTTAATACCTCCAAAACTCAAAAAGAACACCATTAAAATTTCGAGTCTTTATTTAACTTGGCTTCTAATTTTAAATTTTTTTGACTACATTATATTGTAAAATTACACAATGTTATAAAATTATCCAAAGAAATGAATTTTATAAGTAAATATGGCTTGGCTTGGCTCTTAGGACATTCCTACTACTAATATTTTATTGGATGGTTTTCCTATTTTTAATTACATAAAAATGAATTAAGCGTAATATTTAAAAGATCAAGTAAAAAATCTCAATTTATTTTTTCTATTCACAAGCTGAAATTGAGTATTGAGATCTAATTACCCAATGATCTAATCACAAGGGTATTTTTCTGATAATATTTGGTTTCAAATTCAAAGCAAATATCGAGTTTTGCTTTGCTTATTTCCCAATTATAATTTTGTTTACAGAATATTTATTTTTAGGATTAGTATATTACCTACCTATGTATAATCAATTTTAATCTTTATTTTATACAAAGTTTAAAAAGACATTATTTATTATACTTTCATATTATAGGAAAGAAATGATCTTTTCAGTTCCTTTTAGACAATTATACTAATCTTAATTTTAGGTAGAGTAGATAATTTTATCCAAAATGGGATGATTTTGCTTGAACTTTCGATATTTTACAACTAAATGATAAGAGAATTGTCCAATATAATATTTATTTACTTTTTTAAAAAGATTTTATTTGGATTTTTGACTTGATATTTTTTCTCTAATAATACTTTCATCGTGTATTGTGTATTCACAATTTAGGACTAGATTATTATTAAGGTTAAGTTACTGCGAATTTTTGCGTTCGAAAAGTTATATATTTTGTACTTTATGATTTATTGATCTTGTCTTACTTTATCTTCTTTTTTTTGAGAAATGTGAGAAAATTATACAGATATTGATAGCAAGCTTATAAAAATGGCATTATGAGGGTAGTAGTATAAAAGTGGGAAAAGTTAGTGAAAGTAATATTGCGGCATGATTATTTCTAATCGTAAGTATGATGATGATGAAAAGAAAAAAGACTAATAAACATTAAGTACATTACAATGATAGATAAAATACATTGTAGAAGAATGAGAATGAGAAAAGTAGGATATTACAATTGACCATTTTTTCCTCTAAAAAGTTGAAAGAGATAAGGTTTAAAAAGAAAGAAAGTAAATTTTTAATCTACTCTTTTTCTATTCATCTTTTTTCTTTTGAAATTTTTCTATAAGAATAAGTCTGAGAATCACCCTTTAAAATTTCATGAGACCTTATAGGTAGTACTTCTTTCCAACTTTTTATTGAATTCTATAAAACTAGTAACTCAATATAACCTAAAACTAATGCCTATACATAATACATACTATAACTCGTATGTAGTTGAGTAAAATTAATTTGGTTTCTTCAAATCTCTCACTTTTTTTAATGACTTCTCTTCTACTCGAAAAACTTCATTACTATGTACTATGTGCTACTATCACATCACTATCACTACTGAACTGACACTTACTTTCCTAGTGAAGTGAGTCAATTAATTGGAAAGAATTTTGAGAAAGAGTCATTCTCACTTGCACAATGTAATTTGGGCATCTAAACTCTAATAAACTTTTTAGCTAGTAATAGACAGACATCTGCCAATTTCACACACAAAATATTCAAAAGATACCATAGCCAGCCTTTTCGTACGTACACTAGACTAGATTTTTTTAGGTTAGATTTATCGTTAGATTTAGATAAGTAGGTAGTGTTGAATAATTTGATTTTTATTAATGCATTTGTACCGATATCGTGATCGTTTAGTGAATATATTATAGATCTTAAGTTTATTAGGTAAAAAGAGAGTTGATTCAGATTCAGGGTTGTGAAGGAGAAAGTTAGCTTTCTCCACAGATTCTTTTGGCCTTTTTGCTATTCATATTCTTAGATTTAGATACTAGCATGGATTCTGAATGTGAATACAAAATGACCAAAAAGTCAATATTTTGAACCCTGGTTAGTTTGATTTTGATTAATAGTCCAAGTCTAGAGTTTAGAGCATATATACTTTATTTAACTTTAGATTCGATTTCTCACAAGACAGGTTCTGAAACTTTGTAGATAGATAGATAGGATTTAAGTTATTGATTATCTTGAAGTTAAGGTAGGTGATGAAAGGATTGAAAAGTAGGCTTGACTTTAGATAATAATACTGTCTGAAACATCTTTTTATCAAAATTTTAAAGCATTCATAAAAAAGTAAATATTCTATAAAAACTTATTGGACCCGTTTTATGAAATAAAATTAAAAGGGTAATATTTATTCCTACACAACCTACTTGTATTTAAAATTTATTTTAGTTTAGGTTTAGATATTAGATACAAATATTATGTTAGCTAATAATTTAGGAAATTTCAAAACCAACGAAATATCAAGTATCAAGTTCATGCATTAATAATAAACCTTAATTTAAAAAGTTATAGGATAGGATAGGTATGATAATATAGCGGTCTCCTTTTTAAACTCGTGTAATGATAAATAATAAATAACCTAAGCCAATTATTCAATGTCTACTACTAAAATGATATGATAAATGTAATACAATATTTATAGTTTATAATCGATAATTACTACTTACCTACCTTATACCTTTTACAACATAAATTATATAAATTAAAAGTGTTTATGACTATGATATGATGAAGGTGAATCAAAATCAATCAAATCCATTTGTCCCACAAAAAAGAGTGATTTCTTTTTACACTAACCATAATAAATACCATTTTATCTAATTTAGGATACAAGACTCGACCATTAATATTAGATTAGGTAGTGATTATAGTATAAAGTAGGTAGTTATTAATTAATAACTCATCAATCGTGTAGTCTACTGCACTTGTTATAAAATAATATTTAAAAAATGATAAATTGAAAGCTGCTTCAAAATAAATAAGAACTTCGAAAGTATCCTTAAATCTAAACCCAAATCTCTACACCGATTTTGAACTTTAATAATAAACTACATAGATTAGTAAAATCACATCATAATAAGTGCACATAATTCTTATAAATATATCTAGGTAGGGTAAATACAAAATATAATAAATCAGCTTAGCTTATAATCGTCATATAAAATAAAATATATAAGCTAAGACTAAGGACCCTTATCCACTAATAAACTAATTAAGATAATGATTCAAAAAGTTCATACTACTACTATACTAGTACTACAATAAGTGCTGGTACTATAAGTAAAATACTTAAAATAAAAAGGTAAAACTTTTGTTGTGTAATTGTTCTATCGAGTTGAGTCGAGTCGATTAATTGTTACGAAGTTATAATTAGTAAATACATAAATAAAGTACTAAATTACTTGATAAGATTAATTACTTATTGTTAGAATGCTTAATAAGCTTAATAATTACATTTAATCTAGTTAGGTAATCTAGATTTTAGGTTAGGTTAGTAAGAATTACACTAGAATTTTTTGAAGGG
The DNA here is from genome assembly GCA_034699045.1 of Nanhermannia cf. coronata Gr-Ori-00579. Taxonomy (NCBI): domain Eukaryota; kingdom Metazoa; phylum Arthropoda; class Arachnida; order Sarcoptiformes; family Nanhermanniidae; genus Nanhermannia; species Nanhermannia cf. coronata Gr-Ori-00579. Next base: position 36,333 of record JAQIXA010000611.1, read on the forward strand.
ACTGATGAAATATCTTCAAAAAATGATATATAATTAAACTATTGGATAGGTAAATTGTGCGTAATTGATGAGCGATAACTCTCCATTTTATATGATAAGTTTTATAGGACAATTAGGTTAAGTTAAGTCGACTTAAAAATAATACCTTTATATAAAACACATTACATTACACCTTAAATATTAGTATATAAGTAAAACGACGGGTGTTTCATTTCATTTGCATGCAAAATGTGCTAATAAAATTATCTTAAAATAAGTAGGTAGGTAGGTAATAAAATAAATTATCAGTTAAATAAAATCAAGAAAGAAATGTTGTGCTACCTTTTACAACTATACACGCAGACTTGAGTTTTAAATCTAATTGTTATGATAATTTAACTATCACATACTATTACTATTACTAGCGATAGTAGATAAATGTATAATAAATTCAGAGCTCCTTAAGGTAACGGTCCCATGCACCTTAAGTCTAAATTCTGCCACATGTTATCAAATGGGCTTTTAGGGTTTTTACATTCTATGCAAATTATCGAATTTTGATTAAAGGTCAGGTACAATGTAATAATTAAAAAAGATAGGATTACTTTTTATAACTCCTACGAGGAGTTATACCAAAAAGCCCATTTGATAACATGTGGCAGAATTTAGACTTTAGGTGCATGGGACATTGAACCTTAATATATTACGATACATTACATTACTTATAAAATATCACAATTTTTGGAGAGGATTGAGAATATATTGACCTTTAACCTTATACACCTCTACATATACATTTAAAAGCCCATTAAAAATACACGAGGATACTTTGAAAGTTATAAAATAAGTATAAAATATCTATCTACCTAAGTATATCTATTTAATTTATTTATACCTTTATTAAAGTTTAGTCGATCTAATTCTAATTATTATCGTTTATAATATGTATAAGAGAATTTTTATTTATTAATTTTGTGTAATGTATGTTAATAGTACTACTGTAGTATTTATATTGCAATATATATTTTATGATTTATTAGGTATTACGAAAAAAAGGACTTTCCTGAAGCTTATATCATTGTGTTTTTAATTGAGTATAAGAGAGAATTGTACATTAAATCATGTATATTTAAATAATTTTTAAGTAATTTTAAGTAATTATCTAGTTAGTTTATAATACATATATTATATTATGTAGGTGAGAAATGAGCCGTTGTTGTGTGTAGGTTTTTATTTTAGAACCCGTTTAAACTACTATAAAAATGAAATACCATTTGTATAAGTAATTTATGTTTTAATTATTATGTTACTTAAGTATAAGTACTAGAGATATGTAATAGTGATTATTGAGATGTTTAAGAACTTTTGAATCTGACTTGAGAATATATACAATATGAATTATATAAGCCGAAAAAAAGTGCTTCGTTTCAAGTTCAATCAAGTGTTTGCTTAATATTTTTTATTACATTTTGAGTATTTGCATTAGCATTATCTAATATAAATATTTTAATTGTTCTAAAGTACCTACCTACAGACTACAGATATAACTGGTAAGATACATACATATCCAATACTCGAACAATAAGGAAATGAACAATGGTTATTATTTATGTTCATCTGCAAAAAATAGTTTTTTTTATCCTTTATTGAATAGGTACTCAAAATCAAAACTCATTAGTCATCGATATAGTCTTGAAAAGTTTTAGAAGAATCGAGATAAAAATGTTTAATTATACAAGTCATTAAAATTTTTATTTTATGATTTCTAAATTCTAAAGACCTTGTGCATCGATTTACATTCAAGCCAGAATGAATAGATTTTAATATAGGTAGGTTACCTTACCTGTAAACTAGTAAGAAATCAATGTGTTTGATCTAGAGAAAAGGGGATTTTTGACTATTCTACATCCCTGAAAATTTTGACCTTCAATTCAGAATTCTGGGAGATCGATTAATATAGATATTTTATTTTTGACAAAATTTCAATTTCCCCAGGGTTTCATAAGGATTTTTAAAGCTTACAGAGCTTACGAATTTCTTAAAAAACCGAATACCTATTTAAGAATAAGATCTCTATTTTAGTAGGCATTTTTCTCTAATACTAATAAGTTTGATCTCAGAAAAAAGAGTAAGGCATTGTAATTTTTATTTACATTTAATATTTGACTTTCAGGGATTTTAAAGGCTAATTAAATTTCCTCTGAAAGATTAATGATACTCTCAAAACTCAATATCTCAATTTATAAATCGTAATATGATCATTATTCTATTTTTAGTGCCTTATATTCTAGCTAATAAAGAAAAATTAAAAATTTTGAAAAATCCCCTCCCTCGCAGATTAAAAATTAAAAAATAATTTTTTAGGGGAA
>JAQIXA010000612.1:0-38676 GCA_034699045.1 Nanhermannia cf. coronata Gr-Ori-00579
GCTAGGTAAGGTTAGACTAGGTTATATTAGGTTAGATTTGGGGTCAAAGTGATACAGGGGTTAAAAAGAGTGTCGATTTGGGGGTCAAAAAGAGCCAAAAAGGGGGACAGTTTAAATCGGAGCCATAAAAAATTTAGTCAAAAAAGCACGCCTTATCAAAAACTGGGCATTTAAAAAATAAATAAATTGATATTGAAAAAGATGCATTGAATTTGGTTAAAATACTTGATTTGTAAAAAAACCTAATATTTGTAGGCGTAGGTACTAGGTGTGTACTACTGTTAAGTTAGGGCACTGCTAATAATTTGACATTTGAACATATTAATTAATTAATCGAATTTGGTACTATGTACATACCTACAGAATATACTCGTACATAGTAGGGTACACATAAGGTAGGGTAATATTTATTTTAAAAGCAAGTGAAACCTTTTTGGATACTTATATACCTTAAATGATTTAACTAACTAGAACTGATTTTGCCATTCTAGCCTTGAAATACAAGCAGGTATTTGCTCAAAATTTAAATGGATTACAAAAGTTGCATTCTCCCCTTTGATTCAAATGGATTTTATACAATATACATTACAATAAAATGTCATTAAATAATAAATGAAAAGTAAAGTACCTACAGTATTCAAGTTCTCTGCCTATTCCAATTCAACTCAATTCGGAATTCAAATCGATTGTAAATACGCCAGTGTGTAGGTACTACTGTATAGTTAGTATTATTTGTCAGAAATAGAAAATAATGTACAAAGTGTGTATTTTAACTTTCGAATGAAATGAAAGCATTTATCCGTATGAAATTAAATATTTAGAAAGAAAAACCCGAAGTATTTTGCTTTACAAATGATTGTAAACTTTTATATCTATTTCTCAAAACAAAAGTATCTAAAAATAAGGGTTGAAATATTATATGTATCCTACCTATCAAATACAACTTTGGGACAAATTGATCATTTTTTACATATAATATTCAAATCAGCCTTTAGAAAATGTGTATAAAATAATAAAATGCAAATCCTTATTATTATTCTGAAAAGTTTTTCAAGAGCATAAACTACGAAATTTGGTTTATTCGAAAGTTTCAGGGAAGGAAACAAAGTTCTAAAAAAAAGTATGAGATAAAAAATACAAAAAATAGAAAAATGCAGAAAAATGTATTTCTGGGGAAAGATAAAGATACAAGTTATATATTTATATACCTACATAATACAGAGTGTATAATATCTGACTACATACTTCTATTTGTATTTAGGATAGTTAAATAAGTGAAATGAAAATAAATTGTATTCTTATAAACTTATGAACTCGGTGTAATTTAATCTTGCTTTAAAAATATAAAAAAAAGTCCTCAACATACATTTTACTACATTAGTTACATATATACCCTACTTTTAGGGCTCAGTATTCCTGTATAAAATATCAAGTAACTAATACTCGGATCTTGGATCCAATATATAAAGAACTCATTCTCATTTTTTTAATCCTCACAAGTAAAGAAGCCCAATTTTGCAGAAATTTTGCTAAAGCTATAATCTTGATTAAATTCAAATCCCATTTTTAAGCTTTACCCTTAAACTTAAGGTTTTTTAATCATTAAGTTAGCTTTATTTGTGACTTTAAAAAATTTATGTTAAAAAAATTATCAAAAATAATACCCTAAACTTTTGCTCGTATTTTAACCCTTTTAATTTTAGAACTTTTGATACTCGTAGATAGTACGTCGTTTGTGCTAACTATATAGTACCTAAGTATTTCATTTCAACTTTTAGAATTAATCCTAGCTATATAGTACGAGTTAATACCTACATACATACTTTGGTTATATGATCATACTTGCGAAGCACTTTGTAGTCAAGATTTTAGGATTTTAGGGAGAGATCCTATCCTTAGATAAAGATTTAAAAAATCATTACGCATTATGAAATTCTTTATGTAAATATAAATATTTAACAAATTTTGAACAAAACTTTTTACTACATTGCATAGGTAGGGACGAGTTAAACCGAGAAAATAAAAATGGATGCTAAATGCGTATATTTCTGACTTTACAAAAGACTCAGGATCATGTAGAAATATTCAAATTTTCAGCATATTTTATAATTTAGATTCTAGCACTGCACAAGTACAATATTAGGGTCAAAATATAATATAAGAGACCTTTTTTGCAATAATTTTATTATAAAAGTATCAAAAATTGAAATAAATACCATTGATCTGGTCCTTTTGGGGCGATTATTCATTGAAATTCTTCGACTTTTTCGAGGGTGCATTTTATATTACAGATATAAAGTACAGATATATTAAAAGTTTAGGTTGTAAAATATTTCAGGTAAACTTTATCAATTAAAACACTACTCAAAAGTCTAAATTAGAAACTAACCTATTTGTAAAAGTACACTACCCTGGGCATGTTTTGAAATAATAAGGATTTTCGATTATTTATTTAGAATATTCTGTAAAACCGAATGAATTTTGTTTTTTCAATAATATTCTCCTACTTTTGGCACAATGTATGAGTACCTAGGCACATATTTTCTTATAATCTAAAGTCACGAAAACTTTGATTTTGATATGTATTATGTAAATGAATCACGCACATTTTTATCAATTTTTAAAGAAATTTACAAACTGACCAACTCAAAATTAAAAGAATTTTCTTACTACAAGAACTATAAGTTGTAGTAGGACAATGACAAGATCAAGACAATCGCATTTAAGGTACAAATACCATTATTATATTATAAGCTACAACTTTTGAAAAATTCAAGTTCTACCCCAAAATTGAGGTACCTACATTTAAAGTACCTACTTTGCATGTGTAATTTAATTTGTAAAAATTTGCCAGATCTAGTAGTATTACATATAGGTAGAAATGAGCAACTTTATGGTTTTGTTTTTTACTTAAAAAAGAGATTAATACCTAAACTCGCGACTGACAGATTATAATGGACATTACTAAGGTATATAATGCCACTACCTTAGCATCTCTTATATTTACCTGTATAGTACAATTAGGTAGTAAGCAATCTATATAATTATCTCCAATCCAAATCTCATCCATTTAATAGGGATGAAAAAACCTCAAAATTGTAAATTGTTTTTGATGATGGATTTCCTTCTGACATTTTATAACTACAGATTACTATTATCTATCTACATTTTGGTTATTTCTACTTGTATAAATACTATAGAATACCGTGATTCTATACTTACAAGTAGATAATATAGCATCATATCATACTACAATGTATATAGACTTGCAAAGCCGACCTTAGCAATGTCGTAGTAATATCAAAATTTGTCATTGTTGTTATTGTTTCGAAATCCCTATTAAGCTAATTAAGTACTGACGTAGATGCTCTATAGTTAAATACCAGTATGAGCTTATTCTTTAGTAGAATCTAATTAAGTACATATCTGTATAGTAGCATTGCAAACTTATAGTGGTACTAGTGCAAATACTTAGTTACAATTAGACCTCTGTAAAAAGAAACCGATAGCTACCTACTTCTACTCACATATCTATCTAACATAGCATTTAGCATAGGTATATTGGATTTTGTCAAAAATATTTGAATTTGAATAGTCATTTCATTTCTTAATGAATTTTACAAACTAGTTGAAAATAATTTTGAAAAATATGAGTCTAGTATTTCAAAAAAGGTTTCTTTTTCTGGCTCCTATTTCAAAATAAGATCAGATCTCAAATTTTTGTAAGCCTTACACTACTGATATACATAACTGTATATAAGTATCAAATCAATAGGTACATGAATGCCATTTACACTATAAAAGTGCCATTATATGGAAAGAGAGTTGTATCTGTATCTCAATCATTGAAATTGGTATTGAACTTGGAAAATTTGCAAATCGTAAAATTACTTTGTAGGATATACAAATATAGGATATCCTACACCTAGAATTTCTAAGTTAGAAAGTCCAATTTTGTATCATTTGAAACTTCGGCAGGTAAATTGATACGAGTATTGGTACTAAATAGTAGTCAGTTGTTTTCTGGATACTTTATAAAGAACTTTTGCTCTATTATATTATGTAGAAAATTGATCAATTTCATAGTAGAGAGGAAGATCCTAATTAATTCAATTTCCGTTTAATCTTGAACGAGAATTAGAAATTAGTCAGTTCAGGATATTCTCTAGTTGAGATCTTTTTTCTAGAATTCAATTTTGCGATAAAACTAATCTTGTTTTCGAAATCTCAATCTCATTTCTCATCTGACCATGATCATGCTCATGACATGACAAATAAGCTGACACCTACCAAAGTTATAAATTACAACTTTTTATGATAAAAACTAGGCTTTTTTTATAAGACTTTTCTAACCTAAATGTTACTTTACTTGTATTGTAACAATCATAAAACATAATAATAATAATAATAATAATAATAATAAGCTTATATCTGTATTCAAAAATTCAAGGCCGATAAATAATTGGATTGTTTTTGAAATATTTTGAATCTCATCGTATAATTAAAATTTTCGGAAATTGATGATTTGTAATTACGATTTTAAAATAACTTAATTGAGCCAAAAGCTAACTTTTAACTTATATTGTAGCACCTAACTACTGATTCTGATGGCAATAAGGCAAAATAATATGGCATAAAAATTATCTAATTATCAACTACTACTATATAGCAATACCTATTATTAATACAAGTATAGTATGTAAATAGTAGGGTACATATTGTATATACGATAAAAATTTCTTTGTGTGATGTCTAATGTGATCTTTTTTCCGGGTTAACACTAATAATAAAAATAAAAATTGTCAAGGCATGGCATGAATACTACTGTAGTAGTAGGTAGGTAGTAGTAATAATAGAATATGAAAAGAATCGAAAAATTGTTGCATGCCATAATTCATTGTCAAATTAAGATAGTTTTATCACGCATAATGTACCCATGTAATTTGTAATTTTTAGTTGAGGAATTTGTACTACTATTACAATCTACATTATACATTATTTGCCATTCACATGCAATTAAAATGTATTATGTAAATGATAATTTTTACTACACTAAATATCCATTAGTATATTTTAAAGCATAAGTACTCTTTGATTTAAGATCAAATAATACCAGATAATTTTATCTCAAATATTTCAAACTTTTAAACGAAATCTCATTTGTAAGGCTTGCTAGGGCATATGGATTCAGTATGTAGGGTACTATAGGAAACTTTGATCAAATTTTCTATTTTAGAGCTCTAAAAATTTCATTCAAAGAAATGGTTAAAAGGATCCCTTTTCTGCTCGTTTGCCACTTTTAAAAGTATCTAATTGATAAATGTACAAAACATAAATATTTTAGATTACAGATATTTTGATAATTTAGTTCGAACACTATGTAAAGATAAATTTGACAAAAAAGTAGGTCCCCAAAAAATGTAAAAATTGTAATTTTTGCGAGATTCTGTGAGATAATTGGGGGAAATGTGTCATTGAAACACACCTGAACCAATATTAAACCCAACCACATGTTTATGATGCAAAATTTTCTCACATAAAGATAAATAATTTGGCAAAATGATTACTCTAGATCTGCCTTTTATTCGGAATACATATATACACCCTTGAGGTTATTCTCACTGAACTGAATTCGAATTCATATTCGAGTATGAATTTTTATTATTATTTTAATAACTATATTTACGAGCTTTAATGCTAGTCGAGTTTTAATAGCCATATCAATTCCTTTATGTGAGGTATAGACAATACGAGTAAATACGAATAAATTGGTTTTTTCTTAAATGATACAATCTACTGATATTTGCAAAAATCGTCAAAAATTTCATTTTACTAATAAGTATTTTGGAATTTCCAAAAATTAGATACCTCTAACATTTATTATATCTTATACTTATAGTACAGTACCCTACCCTGATCCTATAGTTTATATTCTGACATTAACAGTAGGTACCTAAAAATCTTAAGAAATTGAACGTAGATACAGATACAACGAGTATATAATATACATATTTATAAGGGTTAGATACTCATAATTATGATTTTTTATGAAAATATTTAAGATTTATTAGAGTGAATAATATTAATTTATCCGTAGAGCATTTCTAAATGGAGTCAATTTCCTTGTAATTTTAGACAATTGTGAGCTTTTATTGACCGAAAAATTAGATAAAATAAAACCTTTTCTTGAGATAATTTGAACTTATTGATCGGCTATTAAAAGGTAAATTGATACACAAATACCTACCTACGAGTAGATACTTGAAAATATTGAAAATTTCTTGTCAAAATTACTAATTTTACAAATACTTTATCTATTTAAGTTTTTTCGTACATCTACACTCTACACTCTAGACCATATACTATTTGGGTGTAGGAACCTAACCTTGAACCAAAATTTGCAAATTTTGTGGTTCTTAAATAAACTTGAAACTTTGGGCTATAAACCTTTATAATTTGTATTGTTATCTTACCAAGAGGTTATCATTTTTGCCATCCAAAAACTCCATACTTCTAGCCTTATCATCATTAGAGGATACAGCTAGTGACCTGCCACTATTGTCCATGGGTGACAGGGACAATTTCTGACCCCCACCTGCCCCTAGATTATACATACTGTGGGTTTTCTGTTTGAGATTACCAGTAATACAATGTTGTAAAGGGGGATCATAAACACCACCACCACTTTGAAATGGTTTATCTCGACCACCACTCTTATTACTGGTATTTACGTAAAAATCATTTGTCTCCTCGGGGTTTACACTACTATTGTATAAGTACTGTGTATTTCTTGGCGATAATTGCGGGACACGTCCAAGATTTTGATTATTGAGGATCTCCCGGCTAGTACCTGCAAAAGTAGTACAAAAAAGATAAGAATTAGAATCGATAATCAAATCGAAAAATGTAGAAAAATGCAGGGAAAAGGAATTTGATTTATCTTTATGGGACATGAATGAAAAAAAGGTACCCTACTCTGGTCCTATACATAGTGGTTTATAGGTAAGGTCTACTAGGTATAGGATTTCTGGGATTTTGTGATTTTTACCTGAATCGAGGTCTGTTTCGACGATTCCTTTGATTTTCCTAGGGACCAGTGCCCTTCCATAATTATGATTTGTTAATTTTGGGTCCTTTGGATTCTCATTCTCGGTCTTGGGCTTATACTTTGGCTTTGGCTTTGGCTTATGGGCTTGAGCTACCAGGGTATTCCATTCAATTTCACTAAAATTTTGTTGTCCAAATTTTGCCTTTTTTGTAAAGTTCGATTGGGTAGGATTGGGAACAACACTTGGAATTTTATGAATTTTATCCAAAGTATTTGTATTACCAGTACTAGTATTATAAGAACCGATAGAACTATTAGTAGGAGTACTGGTACTACTACTGGGTAAAGTATTGTGCTGGTACGGTGGTGTACTTTTTATTTCAATGATCCGAACTGGAGATATCTGAGGAAGGTTTGGTCGGTCAGATCGATATCGATCAATAATCGGTCTTTCGGTGTTTCGACTCAAGCGCAGTGAATCCATTATTTCGGGCCTATTACTATTAGTAGTACTAGTAGTACTTTGAGTGGGGTTTAGATTCAAAACCGAAAAATCGGGCTGACACTGAAGGACCCTTTTCCGGGCCAAAATGATTCCGGACTTGAGACACTTTAATTTGCTATCCAAGTCCGAATCGGGAATTTCACTGAAATCCTGACTTTCATCTGTCGAACAAATTCGCCCCTCATATCCTTCCAATAATGAATTCAAAAACTTACGACGCTCCACAGCTGCAAAAAGTGAAATAAATATTTAAATTTTTCAACTTGATCGTAATTCGACACTTTATTACTACAATCTGGTCTAATTCAGATTAAACAGTTCAATTACTACTTTTATACACTACTTAATATATGAGATAATAGACAGATTGAACCTATCATAATAATTTTTTGTTTATCCTGTCATGTATTTATATTATCTAAAAGATTAATGAAATATTTATATAGGTATAAAGTATCAGCAGATATAAATACTGCAAACTATAAATTTTAATTGTGGTTCGATGATTTTCATGACAAAAGCCTTCCAAAAATTTATAAAAATAGTTAATAGATTGTTATACTTTGTCCTCAAAGTTATTTTATATGGCGAAAATGATTAGAATTTTTTTGAAACTGGGAAATTGGCTCAAAAATCGAATAAATCGAAATTCTTGTGAGATTTGAATGACAATTTATAACGAGTTAATGTTTGGAATCTACCAAATTGTTTCAGATCATTTTTCTTATGTAAATTAACTTTGAGAACATATAATATGTGTATAAACTATTTACATAGTTTAATTAGGTACTAATAAGTTACTTATACGGACTGGATTGCAGGACTGCAGGAATAGGTCGATCTATTTTTTCAAAATTTTGAAAAAATAAGAAAAAACGGACAAAAAACAGATCTGAAAAGTTCTTTTTTTCTAAACTTGTTATATTATGTACAGTAAGTGGTAAGTACTAATTCAAGTATGGTATATCTGTAGATACCAATTTTTGTTTGAAGTTTGATTAACTACTATATGTACTGATAAGATAAAAATAGAAATTAGTTTAAATTACCGATCTTATTCATTATCTCACAAGCTTAATTAGGTAGGTACTTTCAAATAAAATTTAAAATTTGACAGATTTGAACTGAACCAAATGAGGCACAAGAATGACCTAGCTTTTCCAAAAAACAATCCTTTAGCCTAGATTATTTTTGCTTTAAAGTCTTAAAAGTCATGTAAGCGCATCTATTTTCTCAATAATTGATTAGAAAATTCGCCAAATTAAATTACAATCAGATAATTCAAAATCACGTTCAAGTTAGATTTAACTAATGTTATAAAAGGCTTTTAAGATAGATCGTATTTTGAAGTAGCACTCATTTATGATTTAAATCCATTGAAAATTGAATAATATTACCCATATAATTTACCCTTTTAAAACTCAAAAGATATAGCCATAATAGACTTACCTATATAAAGTCCTGGCAAAAATAAAACCTTCAAATATTTGCCAAAGTAAATGTTAAATGTGTATCCATTAATATTAATAATAGATATATCAGTGCATTAGGTACATACAAGCATTAGGTGCGTATACAGTATCTAGCTAGTATAATTTATATAAAAGTAAAGAGAATCTCTATAAAGTAAATAAGTAAATGGAGTAAAGAAGTGTGCCTGCCTGTATAATTTAATTATTTATAGCTAAAGTGTATTTGTAGGTAATTAATTTGGTCTTATTTTTACATAAAATTATTTTTATTTAGATATAGAATATTTTATTCATGGGGGATAGTGATTTAATTTAATCCAAAACAGCAAACTCAGATTATCTATCACAATTTTGTCATTTTTCACAAAATATTTGTTACTCATATTGCAATTTGCAAACAATACTATTGAGAAAATACCTAGTTATTATGCTAGTTATACCTATATTCCTACTTAATCATTAGAAAATTTCTAAAAATCTCTTGCAAAATACAAGTACATAAATCTGAATCTGAATCGAAAATTGAAAATGTTAATTTTGGTTGAAATTTAGAGCAAAATTTGGCTTGACGAGTGTGTGATTTGACAAATTGTGTAAAAAATGGTAAATAAATTCATTCACCTGATTCACTAGAGGAAGTAAATGCATTTTGAAGTGTAGGCGGTCGTGGAGGTTTGCCAATTGGAACCGAAATCGGTCTTGGCTCCTCAGAATCAGCATCACATTTACCCCGAAAACTTAACTTTTGATTTTGATTGAGCTGTGAAGACTCTGCAGAATTACCCGAATCCAAATGATCAAAAAAGATAAATCTCTCTCGTGCATTTTCAACATTTTTGGCATAATTTTCTGCTGATATTTTCATACAAAAATCATCATCATATTCCTCTTTTTGAATTTGAGGTTTCTCTAAAATATTATTTGCAAAGTGTGTCACAGAATTTGCGTTTATACCTACTAGTGCTGGTAGGATTTCTTCAGGAAAAGTTGATGGAAATAATAATGAATTCTCTTTATTACAAACAGACGGAGTTTGCAAAGGAAACTCCGACCTTCTCAAACTTTTATCACATTCATATTCATGACCTTCGTTCTTGCCCTGTGGAAAATTTGAAGAAAGTTACTGATAAGTTAAATAGATAAAAAAATATTTTGGAAATTGGCGTCATATGAAATACTTTGACCAAAATGCATGTTCGAAGTTAATGACTAAAGATTAATGTAAAGTATAATGTTTAAACACTTAAATTAGCATTTTTTTCAATACTAACTTAAAATCTTTTTTTTCTAAATATCCATAAGTAAAACCCATTTGAGTAAAACCTCGGTTTTTTAGAGGAAAAATCCTAAAAAAAATCAAAATCTTGAAAATTTAAGTCCATTTTAAGTGAAGTTGCAATATTTTAAAATGCTCAAAATTATTTTTACTCGAAAGTATTACCGTATTGTATTACATTAGGATACTATACATTCGATTTTACTAGATATTTTATTGAAACTAATTGAATTTTTCAAAACACAATCAAACTGGCCTATTCGTTTAATTCAGTTCTGAAATACTCAACTTTATCTCCATTTCTGTTGCATTATCTTGTAAAAATCTAGATCTAAATCAAGTATTTGAGTGCTGAATTAAGCTATCAGTAGTATCAGTAATTTTAAGATTTAAGATTATTTCACTTTTTACTTACATGCATTTGATTATATTCATATTCAAATAACTTGCAACTCTTTTCAAAATCTTCTGCTACTTTTTCAGGTGGTTTAAATTCCATTTTGATTTACTAAAATATCATCAAAAAACAGTGCTTAAAAAACTATAGGGTAACGAACAAGAAGGTATCTTTTGAGAACACATAAATATGCCAATAATCATACGATTAAGTAAGTAAGGTAATTTAACTGATAATACACGAATACTTTAACTGCTATGTTCACAGATTTTCGGAACGAGTTCTTGAAAACACGGTTAACTTTTGACTAACGACAGAAGTTGACTTGTAGCCAAATATTTTGTGTCTTTTAAGTAAAAAAAAATTAAAATCGGGTAAAAAATACAAAACCATTTAAAAACCATTCCAAAGTATATGACTTATATTATACAGATACAATATAAACTGAACTGAACTATATAGGTAGGGTACTGTATTTTAGAATTAAAATATTTAAACCAAAAGTTAAAATTTAATTTAGGTACATAAAGGTTTTCAAGACCTTCAGAAATGCCTGAATCCATTGAGGTTACCTGAATTATAGAGATGATTTTGAGATTGATTTTTGATTAGGTTCATTTGCAAAATTGCAAAGAATTATAAAAAAGTTAGATACTACTCGTATTAGGTACTATTAAGGTATTTTGATGATTTGCAATTTTTTTCAAATCTAATCAAAAAATGAAATTGTATCAGATCTAAATTGTATTATAACGAAGCATTCGTAATTATACCTTTTTGCGTAGACTATAAACATTAACCACTGACCTCAACTTTGTGTTTTGTATCATTTTTTCTAAATAAACATTAATTATTGAGTATATCAACCTTAAAGCCGTATTTTACTTATACAGGGTAGGTAATCTCTAAAAAGTAAAATTACTGTAGGTATATGAAAACAGAAGCTTTTACAGATTTTTATTGTTTGGGTTTATCCTGTATTTTATTTTATTTTTAAAAAATCTCAGGTTGATCCTATAAAAACTAAATGAGAATTTCTCATTTAAATTTCTCAGCTTATTCCACTAGATTCGTAAGTATAAAGACCATATACAAACCATTTCCTTGTGAACAAATAGAACTCGACTATCTCTTTAATAGAGTAAGTAGGTACTTCAGTATAATATACTGAATAATATATATTAAGGGTAATATAATAAAATCACTTTTAATGTTTTAAATGGTTTTGAATAATACAAGCAAATTAGAATAATTAGCTCTTTAACACTCACTTTCATAATAAAAAGTCAAACCAAACTCCAAACATATCAAACAACTACTTGTTATAAATGCAGTTCTAATATAGGTATGTCAACACAAAAAAATTTTGAACTTATTTTTTTATTTTTTTATAGGTAATTTCCCTACCTTTTGGAAAACTCAAAATTTTCAAGATTCGTAATACATAATACGGAGCACACCTAATGTAATCAGAAAGATAGGTAGGTACGTAAGTGCTACCTACTTACTTTCATATCAATTGTATCTCAGTTTTTTTCAAAATTTCTGTAAAAAAAGATACTTACGTACTTATTACTCTGTATTTATTTTTTTATTAATTTGATAAACTCGTAGTACTAACAGTACCTACCTTACTAACTAACTATCTCAAATTATTTTTTAATAAATAAAATACCTACATGCCTATCTAGTAATCATATACACAAACGAATAAGGTACGTAGAATTTACTTAAAAATATTTGATGTACGAGTATTGTACAACATGCATATGATATAGCTTTTAATTCTTTTAAGCATAATTATATCCAGCCGTATGTATGTAACGTAAGAGTAATGTAGAATCCTTCCTAATAATTTTTATGTACGATAAGTACTCGTATTCATAATGATCATTTTTTTAAAATATTCAATCTCGTTTAAAACAAATGAATTGTATCAAACTCAAACAGCGTATGTTTTATATTTAGTATTATAAGTATTTTACAGATATACTATTAAATTAAATGTAAAATGTGAGTATTTAATTTAATATTGTATACAAGTAGATGCTAGGTCTTTTAGGTACCTAAAATTTAAATATAAAATGGATATGTAGGTAGGGTATATATCTTTGATTCCAATTCCAAATATAAAACTGTATCAATATACTGTTGTAAATGTTTTGATTTGAAGCTACTATATTTTTGAAGTTAATAATAAAACTTGGATTTAAACCCAACTCTTTTAAATATTCCCCATTATATATAATATTCTATATGAAAGAGTTTGAAGGAAATGAGAAATGCCTTGCCTAACATAGGAACTTACGCTTTAAAAAAAAATCAAATTCATAAAATTGGGTATTGTTATATTTATTTAAATCAAAATATTATACTTATAGTACTGATACTTCATTAATAATGTACCTTATATAAATAGATAGAGAAGTATAAATCAATAGATCAGTTTTTAATTTGTAAGATTTTAAAATTAATCATTCAAATACGTATGAGTATAAGCGATTGTAAAATAATATTTTAAATAGTTTAAAATTAAACATGCCTAATAAAGAGTTCATGCTTAGTTTTTCATAAAATCATGCACTTGGGTAAAGAATTGCTCACTTCTTTTGTAAATTATTGCAAGAAATAACTTAATCAAACATGTATTTATAATTTAGCTTATTTTAAATTTATATATCTCGATGGTTAAACAAATCTTCAAGAGCACACCTTTCAGTTCCAAAATCATAAGAATATTCCCTCTCAATGTCCATTTCTGTCTTAAATCGTGTTGGAATTTTTCCATAAGATAAAACCTACAAAATAATAAAATAAAATAAAATTCAACTATCATTTGTTGCTTTTTAACTCCTGTACTATTGCACTTGAAATGGTGAATTGAATTTGAATATAGGATTTTGAACAGAACTTACCCTTCCGTTACTAGTTGGTCTAGATTTTAAGTCATCTCTCAAACAGAATCCAACTCCCTCAATACCTGTAATTGTGCTCATAGTGCTTGTATTTGATTTCATTGTCAGCTCACTTTGATATGAAGAAGGATATGGATATGGCATTGAATTTATAGAAGTAGGGCTGTTTGACAATGGTGGTGCTGGTGTTGGATCTATTCGAGAGGAAAGTACAAAATTCAACATTATTTAAAAAGTAAATACTTTTGTAAAGTAATAAATAAGTAATAAAATAAGTATGGTACATATTAATATAAACGAATGAAATATAATGGACTCACTGAGAGATAGGTCTATCATGGAATTTGGCAAATTTGGATACATCGATGAAATAGACCCAGGTGGTGAAAGTACACCGTATGGCAAAGCATTTGATGGCGATTGCATTCGAGTTATGGCTGAAATTTTTCGGACACAGAAGTGCATTCCACTAATATCACCAACATGTTCATAATTATCAGGCAATTTAAGCTTGTGAATAATCATTAAATCACATATTGATTCCAGGTTCGATTTAAAGTGAACCAACTTGATGGCAAGATTCTTCTTTTTGAATGGTTTTTGAGAAGAGTCGGATGTTTGCTGGATTACAGAGTATTCTGGGGGAGGTGTTTCTTTTTCCTAAAATTATAATTAGAACAACATTAAATATGTAAATAAAATAAAATAAATGAGTCATGCATGAGTGTCTACTAAATAAGGTTATGTTAATAATGATAATAATAATCAATCCTACTCCTACTATCTTTATTTTAGCAGTGAAAATTCTACTTGTGGCCACAATTTCACAAGGAAAATATGGGCCGAACGAACCTTAGGTTTTCAGTTTCAGAGCTAAATTATAAAAATGAACTAGACCCTAATTTAATTCAATAAAATAACATAATTATTTCAAAATAGTTAAATGCATAATTTACGTGTAAAATTCTGATATCTGAGAGAACATGTTCAGGACGTCCTTGTGTCTTACTTGTACAAACGTATCTTGTAACCCTTTTAAAAAATCCATCTTTCCACAAATCGCAATCCCCATCTGTATCATTGGTCTTGATATGAGCTGTGAAACCCAGTGGTGCTTTACTAGGATCTAAAAAAATTTAAAGTACAATTTATAATTAGTCAGTCAGCAGTCAGCTTCATTATAAATTAACTCAGATTCTGAAAAACCAAAATGTTCTCCTCCTCCTCCTCCTCAGCCTCACATCACAATTCATTTACCTATATTAAACAAGTACCAAAAACCTAAATGCATTCATGTCAAATGTCATTTTGAGCCCAAAAGCGGTTTTTCAGAATTGAGAGACTTTTCAGACTTAAAAATAATGTAAAAAATTAGTCAATTTAAGAGCTTACTTACCTTCAACAACACATATATTAGTGATCGACCTGAATTCTGGATTCAAATGATACATCTCAGCTCAGCATTAGTTAAAAACTTGCCACAAGTCCAATTACAATTATAATAATATTACTACTAACTACTAGTCAATTTTTAATTACAATTTAGAATTCACCCAATAATTTGATTTGACATCTACATCTAATCTAACTACTGTTTATCGAGTTTTAAAAAAGAAATTCGAGATTTTTTGATGAAAAGGTCAGAGGTGCTCAGGTGACTAATAAAAACACCATTAAAATTATTCCAATATGTAATTACAATAATTATCTAGTCTAATCTTATGTAGCTTTAACTTTAATAAATCGCAAAAATCCTAATCCTACCTAATTTATTACTTAATTTATAACTAAAATTAATTTTTAATGAGAATTTAGAATTAAAAAAAAAAACAGATGATTTTTTTGAGTTTTGTTTTGAATATTTGAGTGAGAAACTGAAACTGAAATCTGAATAGAATTTCAAGATTCAAATTCAAGACAAGATGAGAATTTGAAATGAAATTGAAATTGAAGTTCGATCGAGTTACGAGTTTCGGTTCGATCGACGATTTCGATCGATTTTTATTAGAGTCAGGTTCCTTCTCGGATTTTTAGTACCTACTTTTTATCGGGTCATTTACTGCTACTATGCCTTAATGGTTTTACTTATTATCGTGGTCAGTTCAGTGGTGTTCGGTGTTAATAAAAGGTAAGGTAGGTAGGTATATTTAATAAAAAATACTTAAACTAAAATCTTTTTTGGCAATCCTAGGATCTCGAGAGATTAAAAGGATGAGGATGAGGTCAATATCAATTAGTGACAACAGTTGAGATGTATTGTCATAGTCTTGTGACCTGTCCTAGAACCCATTACAGATACCGGTAAGTAAAGTATTTTATTATATTCACCTTTTTAAAGCCCTAAATACTTAATGCTATTAATGTTAACGATGATAGTTATATACTGTAATAGTTATAAAATAGTAATTGTTTTATAATATAATAGTATTGTAATTATGAACACGTACACCACGGCACGGTCTATAAGAATTACAATTTTACAATTCATTTTCTTAAAAATAATAGACTTATACGATTACCATTACCCATTATATTGAAATTTAATGTCTTTTATGTTTGTTTTCTAAGAATAGGAAAAAGCTTAAAGCAGTCTCCAGTCGCAGTCATAACAAAAAGCATCACATTACATTCTTTACAAGACATTAAACTCATTTATTTTAAATTGAAATCGGAATCGCGAGTCTACCCTTTTATTTTATGACGACCGGCTGGTCTGTATTCTGTATGAGGAATTACACACTTTGCATTATAACCACATCACAATTAGGTAATGCATATTATAATTTTAATTAAGTAAATATTAATTATTAGGCATACTATGTATATTGTACTTTTACTGCTCTGAATTATAGGTAGGAGTTGGAAGAATATATATCGACTTATTTTATTCTATTTTTCTACTTATTAAAGGTAGTCAATTCCAATCTTTAATATTTGTTGCTGATTCTATTCATCGTCAGTTCGGTCGCAGTGATCAGTAAAAAGAGTCCATCCTGCTAAATTCAAGTTTCACCTTTATTACACTACACTACTTGAACTTGAACTGCACAACAACAAGTTGTGATCCACAACTAGTCTACTATACCCCAGGTAAAATTATAACTTAGGTAATATACATATTATATAAATTAATTAATTATCATTTATATAGGAATTAATATATAGGTAAATAGTGTAATGTAATGTAATGTAATGTAATGTAATGTAGTAGGTATAATTCGAAATCTTTTTTTTTAACAAAATGCCATGATAGACATGATATGACTAATGACATGACATATGAAATATGAATATATTATATTCAAGTATGTTTATGTAGGGTACGTACATTAGAGAAAAACGATAAAATTGATTTTAAACACAGTTTATAATTTTAGGATTTTACAAGAAACATATAAAATTATTAGGTAGGTATTTATTTTGATTATTCTCTAATATTGTAGCTAGCTGGAGATAAAATTTTGTCACTTCCTTATTTGTTATTTTATTATAATTTAAAAAAAATTGGGTACTATGCATATACCTTCTATATAACTTTATCTTCATGCATAGTTGTATGGTATGTATGCATTATGCATGCATATGCTGTGTACTGATTTTGGTTAATATTGGGTAACATTAACATTGACCACTACATCAGATAAACAAGACATTCATTGAAAAATTGAGGAAAAGTTGACCTTTTGCTCTATTTTAATCAGAAAGTTCGAACGAATAATTAAGAGCGTAATTATTAATATGCTCGAGTCTAAAATTATATCAATACATAATATAAGAACGAAGTTATTAATAATTTCAAGACAAGACAGTCGAGCTTTTCTTACATTACTGTCCTAGACCTAGACTACTGTACTATTAACTATGTAATAGGTTTATGCCTCATAGAGAAATACTCGAACTACTGTTTAACTGTTAATATAAATTATAATAGGTATATATTATTAGTATATTATACTATATGACTATGTAGATAGTATTATTTAAATTGAATTACGATAAATGACTGATATCCTTCAATCCAATAATAAACCATGTTATTTTTCTTGGGCTTACGATTACGATTTACGATTAGATATTTCAAGAGAAATATGATTTAAATACATAATATTTTATTCATATAATGAAACGTGGAAATGAAGAATGGTATTTTGTTTTCATTTTTCTAGTTATTGTTTACACATACTCTTTTCCTTGTTCGATTCCTAGATATGACAATTCCATATTCCATATACTTACATAATTTGTAATTTTCTATTAAGTAATCCTTGATTTTACTTATTTAACAGGAATATTTTATGGCACTTGGGTTTCTTAGAACACATTTCAGAGTTCTTTTTCAATCTCGTAGCATATCCATTTCTACTATGGCTCTCGTCAAAAAATCAAAAAAATCGTTCACAAGTACAACAAATGGTATTCACAATCTCAAGATTACTACTGCTCCCATATCTGTGAATCAGAATCAGAAGAGGGAAACTTATGAGGTAAAAATATTTTAGGTAATAAAAATAAATTAATTAATTGAAATTTTTATTAAAAGGATGCTGTGCTTCATTTAAATTCTCTACAATCAAATGTACAAATTATTACTTCTTTACAAAAGGATCGAGCTTCTCTCAATAAGTATAGTTTACCTGGTACTATTGAATATTTGGAGAAAAGCGGTGTCACAATGGAAGTTTTGGACTCTTTAAAGGTAGGTAACTAATTTTGCAAAATCTAATTTAGGTAGTTTTTAAAAATCGAGCTTTTCAATTTGATCGCAAAGTTTTTGCATATTATTTCACTCATTTAAATTACCTATACAATTTACAAAAATGCCGTTAATTTTTTTTTTAGATAATTCATGTAGCGGGAACAAAGGGTAAAGGAACAACTTGTGCTTATATTGAATCACTATTACGTACCTTTGGACTTAAGACTGGGTTTTTTTCTTCTCCACATTTGGTCTCTGTTAGAGAAAGAATAAGAATTAATGGGATTCCATTATCTAGGGATGAATTCACAAAATATTTTTTCAAAGTATACAATCAAATGGATTTAAAAAAGGTAAGTACCTATATAACTAAAATATTAAAAGCTATTTAGGTAATTGGGAATTTATTTTACCTAACTTTACATTTTTTTTATAGAAAAGTGAAGATGATATGCCAGGATATTTCAGATTTTTGACATGCATGGCATTTTATGTATTTTTAAAGAAAAATGTTGATGTTGCTATAATTGAGGTTCGTAATTTCCTTTCAACATCTTTTCCGATTTATATATTATAGGGTATTTAAATTCAATTTATTAGTAAAAAGTAAAAATAATCTTAGGTTGGGATTGGTGGTAGATATGATTCTACAAATATTATTCGGTATAAATTATTTGATTCTTTGAAATTTTGGGTATTTATTTGTAATTTTTTAATATTTTAGAAATCCAATTCTTGTGGGAATCACTTCATTAGGATTGGAACATCAAAATATCTTAGGGGATACAATTGAAGAAATTGTTGATGCCAAATGTGGAATTATGAAGCCAAACGTACCTACATTTACGGTGCACCAAGATTCAAAAATAGAAAATCTTTTAATGGATCATTCCAAAACCGTTGGTGTATGTACCTATTGTCTATCTAATATGAATTATTTGAATAAGTTGATTTATATTTCCCTTATATATTCGCATAGTGTAATTTACATTTCGTGCCTCCTTTGGAAGATTATTATGAGGTCATTGATCTGGGAGTAGATGATGGTTATGTTTCAAGAATAAATGCTAGTCTTGGTAATACAATTATCTGTATTGAATCACAAATGAGCCTTATTTTTCTTTTCTCTAATTTCAGGACTTCATCTAGCTAACATTTTCCTCAATAAATGCTATCCAGAAAAATTTTCGTCAATAGCGAGAACGGATTCTGACTTTGAAAACAGTATGGAGACGCCTTATCCATTACTTCCTTTACATTTTAGGGGTTTAGAATACTGTACATGGGCAGGAAGATTTCAAGTAAATATTCGTGTTATATAGTTATATATTACTTAAACTTATTTACGAACATATTTTTAATAATAATTCACTATAATAGGTTTTGAAAAAAACCAAAAACTTGACCTATTATGTTGATGGTGCTCATACTTCAGATAGTTTAGACGCGACTCGAACATGGTTTGCTCGAATGTGTTGGGAAGGAAGTCTTAAGATTCTCATTTTTCATCTAACTGGAGAGCGTGAAGCAGAAGCACTATTAGAGCCATTTGCAAAAGAAGAGGATTTTGATATTGCTATATTTTGTCCATTGATATTGGATAACAATCATTCACAAAAAAAACCTCAATCGGAATCTTGTAAGTTTTATTTCAATTGCCTATACTTAAAATCATAGTCAGTCAGTCGAATCGAATTCGTAATTTGATTGATAAATTTTTCTATATTCATTCAACAGATAATTGGTCAAGCATCTCATTAAATGAAGAAAAATTATCCAAGTGTCGAAAACATGCTGAAATATGGCAGAAACTTTATCCTGAAGGAAAATCTTTAATTTTTGATTGTGTTGATTCAGTAATCAATCATATAAATTCTCTTTCAAATTCAAGACGTGATGAAGCTATTAATGGGAAATTAAACGATATAATTGTCAAAAAGTCAAAGTGCATACATCCCTCTGATACTGATACTGATGATATTGAATTTGAATTAGAGAAGAAACCTTGTGATCAAGTATGCGTTCTTATCACCGGATCACTTCACCTTGTTGGTGCTTTCCTAACTAAATTAGATCCAGAACTTAAGCTGGCATAAAAATTACTATATGTATTACACATACGAGTATAATAGATAAGATGTATAATTATATTTATTTAAAATATCTCTGATTCTAATTCTAACTTACATAACCTAGTATAATATACAACTAAACTATCTTATCTACCTAACTATTTTAATTATCAATCTTTTATAATAAGTACCTTTATCTACGCCTAAGCAGATTTCAAATTATGGGGAATTAATATTTTATGAATCTGAATCTGAATAAATACATACATCATTATATTAATATTTACAATTTGTCTCAATGTCAATTCTATTTCAATTCAAGTAGATTACCTATTACATTTATAAATTATTCATTATTATTATTATTATTACATAAAATTATAATATTATTTAAGCGAAATTGAGTGAATATGGATAGGGATAGAAACTCAATTTTCTCATATCTCATCTCACGGTGATTGGAGGTGAGATTCTCACCTCACTCGCATCATTATATTTTCGACTTTATTAACCTGACAAAAACTTAGCTATAAAACAAAGGTTCTTTATTATTAGTTAAGGCTAAAAGTATGAAAGAAAAGAACTTAAAAAATGTAAATTGCTTAAGTTAAATTATAATTTATGACAAGAAGTTATATTTTTAAAATTAAAATAAATATCTCATGTTCAGCAAAAATGACAAAGTTCATTTCATTGCATAGATAGGCAAAGCTTTATAAACTGTTTTTTAAGCGCTATGCTAGGCAATTGACTACTGAACGGCTTCCTAGTCCTAGATCTAATGAGCGCAGATTCAGCAAATGCGTAAATAAATGTAAATTTAAATAAAACCAAAAAAAACCTCACTCAAAAATATCAAATTGCAAGTTCATTCATTAAATTTTTTTATAATTACTTAAATATAAGTTAATAGTAGTTTTACATTTCTAAATTCTAATGCCAAATATCCAATTAAAGTAGTAAGTCATTCGCAAAGTCATTAGAGTAATATAACCAAGTTAAAAAGTTAATTTTAAAAGGAGGTATTTTATAGTTTAATGAATGATTAATGCAATCAAATGCAAAGTCTTTAATATAATTTGTTACGTGTTCGCGTTCAGCTGGTAAGGTAAGCGTTTTACGTACATTTTTAATTATTTTAACTATTTTTTAAGTATACTCCATTATATTATAAACAAGGATAAAATTGATATGATAATTGATAATATTATATTATATGAGGATTAGGATTAGTAATCAAAATCTAAAAATTCATTCATGTTTTTCTATCTAAACTTTAGATTCTAAAGTGTCTAAAAGAATAATAAGATCTGGACTTCTGCAATTTTCTGCAAATGATTATTAAATGCAGTCTGAAGCTCTGAAAATCTAAGTATATGTTCAATGGTCGACAACTACTTGTAAGCCAATATTAGGTAAAAAAAATACGTTTTTAAAGATAATTTTAAGATACATTTTATATTTTTATTAATGCCATTTATTTGGTTATTTTCATAGGTCGTAGAGTCGTGCAAGTGAGGTGCAAGTGCAGGTGAATTGAAAATGGACCAGGATAATAATCACCTGTATGTGGGTTTAGATTTAAATATGAATGAGATGGTGACACTTGAGAAAGAGTACAAAAATAATGTATGCTTCAATAATTGGAGGTTCGTGCTTTTATTAATATTTAAAAAAAAACTTAATTAAAATTAGAAAATTACGTATCGAATCGAATCGTATGAAGAATGAAGAATAGAATTAAGATAAGTATTTTCATTTTGGTAGTGCTGATTTTTTTTTTTTTTAGGAGAACTATTTACAATATAGTGTTCAATACTAATTTTGGTGTAATTGATGTAAACTCTTCTTCGTCGCTAAATGGAGATGATGGAAATAATTTCCCCGAGCTAGCAGAGTATACATGGATTATTGGTGACCAGGTAATTAATTTTACTTTTTTTTGTATGAAATGGGTTATAGGTAGGTTGTTTGTCTCTTTAAATTTAATAAGTACCTACCTATCAGAATGATTGAAAAGTATGCAGGTATTTTTATTTAGGTAACCTAAAAAATTGTCACATATACTCTAACCATACCTATATATTATCATAATATTATATAAATTATGTTGTTTTTTTATAATTTGATTCAGATTCTTTCTAATAATTCTAAATCCTAATCTAAGGATAAATGAACAATGAAACTGCATTAGTCATATCTTGTCGTGTAAAGTTAAAGTCATAAACTTATTCTTAGATCCAATGTCAAAAGATTTCTGCCTTTGGTTTTGCTGTACTGTACCTAATTAAATTAATTACTAATTGAGTTTGACGTTTGAACTTTAAAGAATTTTATAATGCAAAATTCAATGTAGAAGTAAAATAGAATACATGTAGAAGTATTTTTAAGTATCAAGTTTGAAGGGATATGTAAACAAATAGGTAATAGTATTATATTATTTATTTTCCTATTTGTGAGAAATAACTTTTAGATAACGATCAAATGCATAATACTAGATGTGAAAATATTTTTTAAATTGAAAAGGTCTGTAACCTTTTTTACTTTATACTTTGTGCAGGGCTATGTCGTAAACTTTAATCAGGAAGGATCACATTACGATGCACTTACCTATCTTATATTGTACCTATTAACTAATTTATTTTACATAGGTATGTAAATGCAATGTCATTCATTTGATCTTAAAAACCTTGCACCTGAAACTTGATCTCTGTTAGTTCTGCTCTGTGAACATCCATTTTTTTTTTACTAATGTATATATGGTAGGTAGTGTTGCGTTAAATGTTAAATGTTTACATTAAAAATGAACAATACGACAATAATGCATACACATTTCCTTTCGTTTATGATTGATTAGATAATGATAATTGATAGATTTAGATCATACTCTTACAATTTCTTAAGCAGAATATCTAAGCTCTAATACTAACCATAAGAACTTTAGTTTAATTACATGCATACTACCTATGCTATATACGTAACGCAACATAACGTAACACAAACAAGACATTACTATTATGTATACATTTTATATTTATACTTACTTAATACTTATACAATGAGGATGAGGATATGTTCACCTTGGATTGGAACTAGAATAACTTTTTGATGTATTTACCTAGTTTATTTAGTGAGTGAGAGACCTTGGCATAAGACTTGAATCATTTTATGAGAATGATTACAGGAAATTTTTCAATTCCTTTACCTATTAAATATTGAGATTGAGACTTGATTCACACAGCAGATAGGCAATATAGGATAGGATTCGATAGGGATAGGGTATTTTTTCCCTATTTACCTCACCTACATAGCTTATCCTTAGTGAATTATGATCAATTCAATGATCATAAAATATATCTTTTAAATGCTAATGCTTATTCTATTTAATATACCTACCTACTGATATTAGGGATAAAATTTTTTTAAATAATTTACTTGCATGCTTTATCAAAAGCGAGTACATTAGGTAATTGATAGTTTTGTAGTAAGGAGGGATTTTTATTTCATTTAATTTAGGATTAAGTATTTGAACTTCTGACTAGATTTGTAATTTGTGTGTAAGGTTCCTATTTTATATTGAATTAGGTATGGCATACGTATACAATCAAGAATTTTGAAAAAAATTAATTAATGATAGGTATTTATTCAAATAGGAGTACTACTACGGTATAGTGACTAGTATGGCACCCATTAATATTACCATATATTATCCTTATTTATTTCATAATTTATTTTATAATTCCTATTGTTTGTATAGGGTATTTCCCCGATTATTAACCTTCATATTAGATATTAATATAAGGTGCCTAGTGCCATAAATAGAGAAAAAGTAGAAGTAGATGAATTAGGTATAATCTTTCCCCTTTTCAAAAACCTCTTTAAAAATAAAAACTTATCTAACCTAGGTAAGTATCTAATAGTTTTTACCTAGTTAAAACCTTTTGATTAAAACTTTTGATATGCTTTTGATTCATTTTCATTAATAAGAATAAGAATAATGAATTCTGTTTTCTTTGCACTATTTGCAATTAATTGTGTCATATAGTCATAGGTCACTCACAAGAATCAAAAGTCATTGTTTTTTAGTCACAACCTCAATTTAATTACCTACATTCTAACTATTTTTATCCAATACCCTTGACTTATTCAACTTTTTGAAATAGTATTTCAACTTTATTTTTTAATAATTAATTGCAATTTCAATTTAATACTTCAGTTTCAATATTAAATTTTTTTAAAGTGATAAAATGTTTATTTCTTATACTTTATTTCGTACACTACTTATATTATACACACACTTTTTTGAGAAAGAAAAAAAATTAATATAGGTATAATGTACTGTACAAGCAACCACAAATTACATAGGTACCAGAAAAATTTCTTTTTACACTATACCTATTCGTTAGATACTTCTTGCCCTTGCATTTTATGTAATACCTACTAACTACTTACTAGGTATACTTTATACTTTTAATAGTTCAATTTTATTTTAACATTTAATTTAAAATTGCAATTAATAAATTAGATATAAAGTAAATTATGTTGGCTGTCGACGTGGATTTATTACTTTAAAAAAATTGATACTTGAGACACGAGACGCTAGAAATTCATTATAAAAACTTAAATTCTTTAAGTTTTATACAAGTACAAGTGTACCAAAGTTTTTAAGAGCTTTAAATTGTTGGATTGTGCTGTGCATTGTGCATTCAGTCCAGTTCAGTCAATCAAAAATAATTTTCAAGATAATATGTTTTGTCGAGTAAAGTATAAGTTTGATCGTTTAAGTTTAAGTTTAAGATAAAATCAAAATGATTTTGATAAATGAACTTGGACTTGAAAAATTTCCTCCCTTTTTTATATTTCAACAACAACAGCAACAACCATCACCAGAGTTTCTGTCGAAAATTATTTGCAACTTGTTTATCGTAAGAATTAAGATTAGAGTAATTTTGCTATGTGTTTATTCTATTCATTTAATTCTCTGAAAAACCAAATTTTGACTTTTTATAATGAGGTTTTGATTTTTCAGATCTGAATTACTCGAATACTTATTATATTATAGTTTATACTCCGGACATTATTAGTTTATTAGATTTATACATAATTAGAATTAGGTACTTACTCTTAGTACTTACTAATTAGATCATTTTACTAGAAATTCCAGTACTTTATAGGCTAAACGTAGTTTATGATATGATCTATTAGTGAAGCGAGGTGCATTTCTTTTCTTTCGTTTTATCTAGGTATTTATGTTTTCTTGAGGGTGCTTTTATAACCTGACTCTTGTGGTTTGTTTTGATTAGGTATACTAATAAATAAAGTAGGTAGGTATATCTTTATCCTTATTTCAAATTATTTACGGTATATATAGAATTGATATACCCTAATGTAAACTAGGTACTCATATATATTATACTCGTATTATAATAAATGTTTTCTAATCGTAAAGATATTTCATGACATTGCATTGCTAGGCAAGCAAAAAATTCCGTAGTAAGTATAAAAATGTTTTGAAATTGGGAAAATTTTCTTTGACGCTAATGAATTGAGAATACACTGTATTCAATACAGTATTATATAATCCTTATATTTAGATTCTAATTATTTGAATCCATCCCATTACTAAAAAACTTTTTATCAATCTAACCAAGGCAGTTTATACATTTCTCATTTTCAATCAAGTGAATAATTGAAATTCTGTAGTTTTACATTTTGCAAATTGAATAGTGATAGTACCCTAATTACTAGTAATTATTGATTGTTGATTTGATTATGCATACTGACATTGACATTGACCAATTTTATAAACGACCTTCGCCTACAACAACAACACCTTATCTAATAGTAAAGTTCAATATTATCTAATAGATTTTTCAATAAAAGCCTAATATATTTTAATACCTAATAAATATGATCAATATAATTAATGAAATTTTAATAAATATTAATTTTTTATTTTTAATAGATTTTTATAATAAGCTTATTTGTTGTGATCATAATCGTTATTGGAGCTGCTCTCTTTGTAACTCGATGTTTACGCCAAAAAAGTAATCCAAAAATTAAAAATATCAACTAAATTTTATTAATTAACTTTTTTTTATAGATGCTGTTCGTGAATTTAAATTATCTAAAACAAGATTCAGAAAGCGAGACAAGGTTTTATTTTATGGCAAAAAAATGCTTAGAAAAGTTGGAAAAAAGAAAAAGATCATTTCGAGAATAACGAAAAAATTCCTTCAAAGCAAAAAAGATTCATCGCCAACACAATTACAAGTTCTTGAACCGTCTAATGAATATTTGCAAGAAGATGTAAGTCAAGATTCCGATCAGAGATTACCACCTGAAATATCATATATGCTGCAAAACATACGGTAGATTTTAATTTACAATCTATAGAGGTATTTATTTAATGTGCTTTTTTTCTAATTTCGAAGAATGTTTGGCGTTTTTGAAAAACCTCTTTTCTTAGAATTATGTAAGTACTTTTATTAAAGTAATAAAAATAAAATTACATTATAATAATAATAATTACTAATAAATAGGCAAGCATTTGGAATGTAAAAAACTTTCCGGTAAGCAGTATAATTTTAATACGTAATAAATAATATGCATATTAATGTAATAAATTATTTTAGCTGGGGAATTTTTATTCAAGATAGGTAAATACCTTATAATTTAAAGCTTTATAAACACCTTGCACCTTATATTCATTTTAGATATTTCTGATTCCTAATTGATTTTTTTATGCTTCTTAAATTAGGTGAAATGGATGAAAACTTTTATGTCGTTCAAAGCGGAAAGTTGAATGTGTTTATTTCTGAATGTGATGGATCTACAATCAATTTAAAAGTTGTTAAAGAGGGAGAGTCTATTACAAGTCTGTTAAGTTTCACCGATGTGCTAACTGTAAGTTTATTCTGTAAAATATTTGACTTGACCCAAAAGTAAGGGCACATAAAAGTAAAGTAATTTAATTTAATATACTTTGTATTATAATGTTGATAACATGATAAGAAAATTTTGTTTCAAGGGTCATCCACAACCATATAAAACAGTATCCGCTCAAGCCATCGTGGATTGTATAGTATTGAAACTACCTGTCACAGCATTTCAAGAAGTTTTTGAACAGTATCCAGAATCGTTTATTCGTGTTATTCACATTATAATGGTCAGATTGAATAGAGTCACATTTACTGCTTTACATCAACATCTCGGACTTTCAGGTTAATTTTTTAAATGAATCTATCATACATTATTTAATTACTACTATTATTAGTAGAACAAGTATCTTAACTTAAGTTCTTTCTAATCTATTCAGCTGAATTAGTTACATTTAATGATCGGAGTAATAAACCGCAAAGTTCATCACCAATTAGAAGGCAAGATGATGGAACTAGGCAAACACCCGGTTAGTTAAAAACATAATATTGAAAAAAAATAATTTGAAATTCTAATTCTATTTAACTTTTTACATTTAGATTTGCTGGATTCAGAATCGACACCTCAATCTCATACATCTTCATCGTATAGTCTTACTAAAGGTGATATTACAAGTATCATGGTCGCTCAAAGACATCTCTTGAAAAAACGTCATAGTGCTCCAATTCACTTTGGAGAAGGAAGCCTTGGTGGAAATAATTCTAATCTAAGCTACCCTAATCAATATGGGCAATATCAAAATAACTCCGAAGCACCGGATGAGGAAAATTTTGGTGAAGATTTAGAATCTTTACAAGAATCTTATGAGAAAGTACTTGATGCCTTCAAGATGGCTTTAGGGCTTGAAGATATTAGTTTACTAAAAGATCTAGTTCATATAAAGGATTACCCTCCTGGAGCTCTGATTGTCAAAGAAGATACTCAGCAAGAATGTGGTAATTAATTAGTAAAATTAGTATTTATCCTAGATCAAGATTATCAAATTATCAAAGTTCTTATCAAATCAAATCAAATCTTATTATCAAATTATTTTAAAATTCTTAATTTACTAAATAATACATTAAATTTTTTAAAATTTCAGGATTCATATTCGTACTTTCCGGGCTTTTAACTTTATCTCAACATGAAACTGAGCGAGATGTTGTACTTTATAATGCAACACCTGGTGAATTTATTGGCGGATTGGCTGTCTTGAGTAAGTTTATATTTTGTAATCTGTAAAAATATTGACTTTTTGAGTTCCATTTTCTGTGTTTTAGCTGGAGAACCTTCGGTTTTTACTATTAAGGCAAAGCATCACAGCAGATTGGGAATTATATCCTCTACGGATTTTCATAAATTAATTGAATTATATCCGAAAGTTGTTTTACATGTTGCTCATATAGTCGTAAAAAGGTGATAAGGCTATCTCCTTTTTGTATATTTTATTATTATTATTTTATTATTATTATGATATATTTTATCACCTTTTTTTGTTAGGCTGTCGCCATTCGTAAGACAAATTGACTTTGCAGTTGACTGGGCTTTCCTTGAAGCAGGAAAAGCTCTCTATAGACAAGGTGATGAATCTGATTCTACTTATATTGTTTTATCTGGGCGAGTGAGATCTGTTATAACGAGAGTGGATGGCAAAAAACAACTCGTTTCGGAATATGGACGCGGTGATTTAATTGGAATTGTTGAATGTTTAACAAGAACTAGACGAAGTACTACTTGCATTGCTGTCCGTGATACTGAACTCGCGAAATTACCCGAAGGTAAAATATATGAGTAAGCTACTAAGCGTATAAGGTAATTATTACTCGATTACTTTTTTAGGACTACTCAATGCAATTAAGCTCAAGTATCCGATCGTTGTCACTAGATTAATAAACTTGTTAGGTCATCGTATCCTTGGATCATGGCAAACAACACCAAGATATGACAATTCTCAAACTGCTCTTGACTCGAAGCCTTCATTTGTCAATTTCTCGAGTAAGATTTTAAACTTTAAACTTATTCAAATTGGTAATTATTTTAAAATAATTTTTATTTCTATTATTTTAGCTGTTGCAATTTTAGCGATTACTGATGATGTTCCCATTTCAAATTTTTCATTTGAGCTTGTTCATTCTATATCAGCTATTGGTAATATCTAATTTTATATGTAAAATGGCATCTTGTAATAAATTCTTTTTTATATTTTAGGAAATACTTTACGCTTGACTTCTGACTATGTGAAAACGATTTTAGGTCCAAATATTTTAGACAAAGTAAATGAATACAAGTTAAATGCGTGGCTGGGTAAGTTCTCAAATCAAATAAACATTTTACAAAGGAGTTTTATATATTTTTGAAATTTTTAAAAACAGCTCAACAAGAAGATAAACATAGGATAGTTTTATACGTTTGTGATCCAACAATGACGTTTTGGACCTCTAGGTAAGCCTTTTCAATTTGAATTTAGCAAAATGACGTGTAAATTATAACATTCTTTATTTTATGAATAATAATTATAGGTGCATTCGGCAAGCTGATTGTATATTAATTGTTGGGCTCGGTGATAAGGATCCCTCGATTGGAAAAATTGAGAAGCAATTAGAAAATATAGCAGTCAGGACTCAGAAAGAATTAGTACTACTACATAAGGAAGGTGGAGAGCGACCTT
The DNA here is from genome assembly GCA_034699045.1 of Nanhermannia cf. coronata Gr-Ori-00579. Classification (NCBI taxonomy): domain Eukaryota; kingdom Metazoa; phylum Arthropoda; class Arachnida; order Sarcoptiformes; family Nanhermanniidae; genus Nanhermannia; species Nanhermannia cf. coronata Gr-Ori-00579. Next base: position 29,968 of record JAQIXA010000612.1, read on the forward strand.
CAAAAACAGCCTCATGGTTAAATGCAAGATCATGGTGTTCTTCTCATCATCATATAAGGTGTCCGAAGAGAATGTTTTCTAAGAAAATAAAGGTAGTATTGATAAAATATAAATCTCAACAAGGTAAATATTTAATAATTTAAAAAAAAAAATTTAGAATGAAAATTATTTTATAAAATTAATGGAAATGGAGCCTAACATCCATTCGGATTTTTCAAGACTGGCTAGATGGTTAACGGGAACTTCAGTGGGTTTAGTGCTTGGTGGTGGTGGAGCTCGAGGTGCTAGTCATGTTGGTAAGTTGCATAGTTCAATCAGGTTTAATATTTATTATGTTTATCTGGTAGTTTATATCGTTATCGTTTTATCTAATTTTCTAATTTAATATTTGTAGGCATGATAAAGGCTATACAGGTTCGTAATTATATTACTACATTTTTCTTGATTCCCTTTTCTAAACTACTTTTTTAATCAGGAGGCTGGAATTCCTGTTGATATGATTGGCGGTGTATCAATAGGTTCTTTTATGGGTGCTCTTTGGTGTACAGAAAGAAATATTACTACCATGACGCAAAAAGCTAGGGATTGGTCCAAAGTAATTATTTAGAAAATAATTAAAAAATACATTTACTTATTGAAAAATAACTTTTTTAGAAAATGACTCAATGGTGGAGACAGCTTTTAGATTTAACATATCCTGTGACGTCTATGGTAAGTTTTTCTACTTTTAATATATTGCGTTTATTTTTTTAGCTATGATTTCAATATTATAATTGATTAGTTTTCTGGTGCTGGCTTTAATCAAACGATTAAGGTAAATTAATATCAATGCAATTAGACAAATGAATTTTTAAAAACTTAAATTATTAAAGGAAACTTTTGGCGATATTCAAATAGAAGGTTTGTAAAAATTTACAAATACTATCTAAGATTAAATAATAGCATTCAAAATTTGAATTTCAAATCATATTTTTTTTATAATTTTAGATCTTTGGCTTCCATTTTTTTGCGTAAACTAGACAAATTCTTATTAAACAAAATATCCTTAGCTAATAAGGTTTTTTTTATTTATTATAATTTATAGGTCACAACCAATATTAGTTCTTCATGTATGCGAATTCACACTCACGGTAAGAATCTAAAAAAATATTTTTAAACTAATTTAATTTGACTATAGTTCTAAGTCAAATCAGGTCAGATTACTAATCTGATTTGATCTTATTTTAAAAAAAGTCTTACCTTGTCTCTTTCGTATCTAAATTTCTTGTTTTTTACTATCTTTTCATTAGAATTGGCAATTGATTTTTTTATTTTGCTAAAGCTGAATTTTATTTATTTATATTTTTTTTTGCATTTTTATCAATATATAAAAAGGTATTTTTATCGGTGTTATTTTAGTTGTGTATTTTGTTTTAAACTAATTTGCCACTAATTTGCAGCTATTTAAATATAATTTTTGGCTTATTTTTTTAATTTGTTTGCATTTTTTAATTATTAATTATTTTAAATAGTATTATATATGAGTACCTAGTGTTCAAAATTCAAAGTTGACTTGAATTTGAACTTAAGTATTTTTTTAAAAGGATAGATTTTAGTGACAAAAGTATAAAAATTAGTAATTAGTGTTAAAATTATTTAGTTGATACCTAAAATTGAGTCGTTTTAAATTTTTAAACTAATAATCTCTCATCAGGAGCGTTATGGCGATTTGTAAGAGGTACTTTTTGCAATTGATGGTCGATAAAAAGACATATTTTAATATCCCATTTTTTCTATACAACTTTGGTTTCAAAAAAAGCGAGTATGTCTTTATCGGGTTATATGCCGCCATTGTGTGATCCGAAAGACGGTTCCTTATTGTTGGGTATGAATATGAATCGAATTTAAAAAAATCCTTGATTTTCTATTTAATTAGAGAAAATTACTATTTTGCAGCATAATTTATAATAATATTTTTGAATTAGATGGTGGATATTGCAATAATTTACCCGGTAAACTACCCGACAAACGAAGAATATTTATTAGAAATTGATTTGTGCCTAGTTACTACTTTATTTACTTATTTAATAAGAATAGAAAAAATGGCTCGGTTGACAATAGTTATATACCTACGTGTATATGAATACTAGGGCGGTTTAAATATATATATGCAAATAAGATATTGATATAATATATAATATTGCTTACCTAAGCGATTTGTTGCACAAAAAGCTAAATGGCTGATTACTGGTTTATTTGAAAATAACAAATAACATAGGTTAAGATTATTTACTACTTATATTATATTGTAAGTAATATAATGCCTACATAATATACATAACCTAAACTTTAAGCTGACATAAATAATATGATTTTTTAATGCTTTCTGTTTTAAAATTTTTAGATAGAATGAGCTTGAAGTTTGAAGTTTGAGTTTGACCGAGCAAGCTTTTATAAAATTATAGTTTATCTTGAGTTACTGTACCTACTTAATTTTCTTACAATTTCACAACTTTGCAATTTTTCCATAATCATTATCATCTTTATGCAAAATAAACGACCAAAAATATTATAATTTTTTTGTTATTTTTAAAAAAAATTATTAGGGAGTGTTTGGCGTTATGTTCGAGGTAATCAAATACTAAATATCTTCAATCTTAAAGGGAGCATAATTATAATCTGTAGATAGCAGGTTTTATTTTAATTTTACTAATTTTAGCAAGCATGTCAATAGCAGGAATTTTGCCACCCTTTTGCGACATGGAAGACGGAAGTTTGTTGTTAGGTATTTTTCTTATATAAAACTAGTTTATATTTATTTTATCCCCTTTATTTATGATTTTTTATTTTGTTTTTAGACGGTTGCTACATTAATAACTTACCAGTAATTTTTATACATAATATTTATTAATTGCAATACAATACAATATAATATAATTAATAAAATAATATTTATAGGGTACGAACTTCGAGTTAAATCTTCGTTTGTGAGTTCGCGAAGGTTCTTAATTTCGTATTGAAAAACGAGTAGGGATAATTTATTTAAAAAATGAGTACAATTTCTACACACATTTCTTAGATCAGTAATCAGTAAAGTAGGTATCTAATAATCAACCATTTTGTAACACTTTTACTACTCATTAAATAATATAACTTGTAATATGTCAGCGTCAACCGAGCCATTTATTTTCAATTAACTTATATCTAGTAATTTGAATAAATTTTGGAAATAACTAACATGATAATTTTTAGCCGATGTTATGAAAGAGAGAGGAGCTCGTTTTATTTTAGCTGTTGATGTTGGATCTCAAGATGATACGGACTTGACGAATTATGGCGATTCTTTGAGCGGTCAGCTATTTTGCTTATTTTTATTTCAATCTTTTACTTTATTCCATAAACAAAATAAAGTTCTTTCGATTCCTAATTTTTTGTTTTCTGTTGCATTATCATAAAAGTTACAATTTTCAAATATCTGTATTTTGTTGTTTTTTAGGCTGGTGGCTGTTGTACAACAAGTGGACGAGCTACTTCCGGTCTGAATCTTCTCAAGTGAAAGTTCCGAATTTACCCGACATTCAATCACGACTTGCCTATGTGTCCTGTGTAAGACAGCTTGAAGAAGTGAGGAACTCTGACTACTGCCATTATATGAGACCTCCAATAGATAGATTTAAAACTTTACAATTTGGATCTTTTGATGAGATCAAGGATGTTGGATATCATTACGGCAAGACTTATTTTGACGGTAAAATTTCCTTTTTTACTAAAGAATGTAGAATATTTGTGCTATATGATATCTAAATTATTTTCATTTCTAGGGATGATGAGAGGAACACCTGATGGAAACATTCTTCCTCTAATTTCGGGTGGGATACTGGGGAATTGGAACAAAGCCTACTCACGAAATTCTGATACTGATGAATATTCGACAAATGATCATTCCTATAATAAATAAGTTTGATCGTATTTTACCAATCTACTCCATATTTTCGTATATATTTTTGCATCATTTTAATAAGACTTTTGATTGACTTGACATGTATTATTGTTCTCGACCTATATTTACAAAATTAGAGATGGTAATAATGTTTATACCTAGTCAACAGAATCAATTAATACTTACTTTATTATTTATGCTACCTATTTATTATTATTCAAAATACTCCCTATAATTGTTTATTAATTGACTACGAATCCAAATTGAATTGTTATGAACTAAATTTTAATTTAATGCACCTTTCTCCTATTGATTTTCCAAGATAAAATCGATTGTGATGAATATATACCTTCAAAATAAACTAATCAAATGACAGACATCTTGAATATTGTATACCTACCTAATTGATACAGTGCTATGACTAAATGTATTATTTTTGTATCGTACTTCAAGATTGTATTGTTGTAAAAAAACCAAAAATATTTGACGGAAATAAAATTGTATATTTTAGATACCTACCTTACTTATATTTTAAATGGCTTTTTAAGTGATTTGAGCAGGGTCAAGAATATTTTTACAGTTTTTTTAGCAATAATTTAATTATGATGATAGTACATACCTACATAGAGTATTTTTGCTTAAGCACAACTTTTAACATTTTGAATTTTATTTCATTTCTAATTTCTCTCTATATTCTAGAAAATTATCACATTTTAATTTACTACATTATCTACTATCAGTAATACCTATATCATATCTATTCTTAGAAACCTATATTCTTAGAAATTATTAAGACTCGAATAGTAAGTACAAAGTTATAATTTGACAAAAATAATTATAAACAGATACAGCTAATTACCTTTAGATTAGAAACTTTGATTCTAATTGCAGTTAGGATATTAAGCTGCCAATTTAATTTATTCCCTTTGTATTTGGTATTTTACTATCTGTAGATTTACCTAGATATAAATTAGCTTGACAAAATTTTGAGACTTTCACCGCAGTATGCTACTTATAAAAAACTATCCATTACATTGTAATTACTACATTACAAATTACAGGACACATGACCTATAAATTTACCTATATTACCGATACTTAATTTATAAAGATATTTACGAGTATAATCTTAAAGTATCTTTCAAACTCTTACAAAGTTACAAGTATTAAGAAATTAATAAGTAATTTAGCTTTCTATACAAGAACCTAACTAAACTATTGATTTTACTGAATACAATTTACTAATCTTAACATTAGTACCTTACATGTAAATGTATAGTCTTGCAGATTTCTTAATTTTTAGCACAAGAAATGATATCGAAATCGAAAAAGGTGAACACATTCAACATACTTATATACACTTAACTTGCATTTAAAGATTAGGTATGTATCTTAAGTTATAGGCCTTAAAATTTCCAAATGATTGACAAAAGATTGAAATTGAAAGCAATTGATTGTATTTCTTAATACTTTGAATTTTACCATGGTAGGAATAACAAAAGTACCCGATGTATGCGTAAGAATATAGAGTAACGATCAGGCTGTGGTTTCGGCGAAATCGAATAATAAAAGGTATAAAAAGGATTATCTTTAGCAATTTAATCAATCTATAGTCTAATCTAGGTAGTACATGTATATAATTTAGCTTTACTTTAAGTTTATAATATCTGTAAGTAAATTTTGAATAAGTGAAAAATTTAAGAAAATCCTAGGCTTTAATTGTCCCTAGGAATGTCCATTTCCATGTCCGTTAGTTTCCATCGGGGTAACAAGGTCTGTCGACGAACTAAGGGTAGAATTAGAAAAACCAAAAGCATTTGCACTTCCGACATTCGTTGCTGAAACACTTTCGGCAAGCTAAAATTTATCAAAAAAATGAGAAATTAGGCATAAATATGTAAATTATGAAAAAGTGCCGATGATTTTTCCACTTTTTGATCGTAAACTGAACTGATACTGATATCGTCTAACAGGGAATATAATCATCTACAATATGGATCTGGAATCTGGGATAAGTACCCTACCTATACATAATACATATTATACCTATACCTATATACCTTAAAATATTTCAAAATAAAAACATTCTGATCTGAACATTTTCAAGTCCTAAACTGGTTTCTCAAGTTTAATAAGTGCTAAAATTTTAAAAATCACAAAGTTACTTTTCGAGTCGCTCGGTAATTATAATATTTAACAAAAAATTTGGCAAATTCAACTAAAATTAGGACGTCTAGAAGAAAATCTAGTGGTCATATTTATGCCCTATGATCTATAATATATGTATAAGTATCACAAACGGCTAGATTTGTTGCTGTTTTACTGGATATTTTTAAAAAATTCCAATATCCTTTAAAAGGTGAACTCGAATTTGTTGAAATACCTGCTGAAGTTCTTCAGCACTTTCGATGAGGAAGATCCCCTTCTTGTCCTTCTCGACGTGATCCTGGATTCGGTCATAAATGACGCCGTTCAGGCCGAGTTCCTTGAGCCGCCTGATATTGGCAGAGTCATTGTTTTCGTCACCCCAGCAGAAGGCGACCAGACCATGAGAAGTCACCTCTTTGATTTGTGATGGATCCCTTAGAATGTCTTCTGTGTGGATGCTTAAACCCTGGGATTTTGAAATGTTATTTTGAGACTTTTTAATTTTTTTTTTGGAATATTTACCAAAATTCCAGCAGATAATGCATAGTAAACTGCAACCGGGATATTTCTCGTTCTTGGGTCGTTATAAGCTGGATACTTATCGGTGACCCCTTGGGTTAAGAATAGAACTGGATACTTATTCTGCTTATATCGAATCCTAAATAAAATATAAATAAAATTTCTTAATTATTATCTGTTATACGCGCGATCCTATAAAATGAAACTAAATATCTACATAATATACTTTTTTGAGAAATTCGAAGAGTTCATTTCTTGAAACAGATTTTGATCACAATTTCGAAAATCTTTTAACCCATAATTGACTTATGTCAGAATTTTCTGAAAATGTAATCTAAATTACATAGTTAAACATAGTAATTGAAATTGAAAGGGGAAAGCTCAAAATCAAATTCTGAAATTGATTTTTCTGAAATATTTTGGAAAATCCAGCATGATTTTGATCTAAATTTCGCTAATTATTTGAATCAGTTGACCCAAAGGCTTAAGTTCTGAAACATCAAGAAATTGTAAGCTTGATGCTGTAGTATGTATTTGAAAGCTTAAAATCCATAAAAATTGAATTTTTTCTTATAATTTTCATATAATTTTCCTTAAAAAAATCTTGAAATTCAAGAATTTTTCCAGAAATTGTATTTTGGCTTACATTAAACAGATATCTGGATGGAAGCAAGAGAAGACAATTTTCCTCAGTTTGCCATATTTGAGTACAATCTCGAGTACAATGTCTATGAAAAGGTTGAGTTCAAGAGGATTTTCTAATTCCCAAGAACCATCCTAAAAAACACAAATAATTACAGCAAAATGCCTAAAAATGTTCAATCAAATAAAGTCTTACTTTAAGTTGCATCGACCATTTAATCTCAACATTGAAGCCCACATGTCCATCGATTATCTCCAGTGCCCTTTGAAGTGTTGGAAAAGGATCCTCGGAGTCGTCAGTATGGTGGTCATGATCCACTTCACCATTTGCATGGATTATCTGTGGAATTAAAAAAATCAATTATCACAAATATATTTACCAAAACATCGAATTCAAACTTCAAAATTCTATTCAAAACTCAAACTTAAATATGATAAAAACTTCAAACTATTCTCAAGTACCTATATGGGTTAGTCATACTTATTATTAATTAAAGACTTATTATTGACCAACAAGTCAATAAGCCAATTGACCAACAATGTGTAAAGAATGGCTAGTTAATATTGGTTTAATTTAAGAGCAAACAAACAACAAGTTAAGAATCAAAAAAGAAAACGAAGGTTTTGTAAACCTTATGAGAATTTCCATTACAGATAGAGTGAGATTGATAGACGTGACCCTTGAAAATACATAGAGATAAAATAACTTAAAATAATTAAAAATTGTGAAATAATAACAAATGTAGTATGACAGATCAGAAATAAGTAAGTAAAGTACATAATACAAATTGTAGTATTGAAAACAAAATATCAGTAAATACCTACTGGAGTATTTTATCAGAAAATAATATTTACTTGATTATTTTTCTATGATTAATGATTAAGCATAAGTACCTTAAGATGCTGAAGCTGGTCAAGTGTCAGATCTTTAACTGGGATTGACAAGTGAGTCGAAGCCCCGCCGATTTTCGCTTTCTTATTAAGGCCGATATTGACGTGGAAATCGTGGAAGAGGACTGGAACCAAGTCTTTTGAGAGCTGAAAAAAAACAAAAATTTTCGAAAATGCTTCAATTTGTAATCAGTCTGGAGAAACTATGACCATTTTAGACTCATTTCTTCTAAAATCTAAATATTCTAAGGTTATGTACGGGTCGCGGTCAAATTCCTAGCTGCCAAAATTTTAGCATACCAAAATGCTACCTCTAAAATCCCATCTGACCGAAATAGCCGAAATCCTACCTATCCAAAATCCTTCCGACCGAATTACTACCTAAACTAAAATCCCATCTAAAAATATGAGTTTACCCATCTGGCTTTTTCAAATCTCAAAACCTCAAAAATTGAAAATTTTGGCAAAATTTTGACTAAATCTGAATCTGACCAATTTTGGTCAGATTCAAAATATATTTAAAATATTCAAATTTTTTTTTCAAATCAACGAAAACATTTTAGATACTTAACTTATTATATTATATTATG